>JABUIW010000012.1:5024811-5039625 GCA_013363375.1 Menidia beryllina | reverse complement strand
ACACACACACACACACACACACACACATAAACACATATGACTATCTATGTTACTATTTATATTACTACTTAATTTATAATATGATATCTGAAATGTTATAGCATCAACATAGAATTTGGAAAATAACCCATTTTGTGAAATTGTAAGAATAAAGGAATTATAAGACAGTCAGAATAATATATAGTATTCACTACATCTGTGTTTGATAATCCATACCTGCAGGCCAAACAAAATCTTAAATTAATTTCCAGTTTGCTTATTCTTAATTAGCGTGGCAAAAAACCAAACAACAATGTTTTACAAACTGCAAATAATATCATGGATACAGCCATCTGGATTGTCAAAACTATCAAAATAATCAACATAGATATAATGTAACTGAGTTCCTTTTCAAAGCCATTTAAAAGGTATTGCTGGAGTTTGAACCCAGCTGATCAGGTTGTAACCATGGGTTTGAATTAACTTTGTTAGTCACTGACTCTAACGTCCTCTAGCTCTCACCTAAAGAGAAATGTAGAAGCAAAGGACAGATGATGGACTCCAACAGAATCTGACCAGACAGTGTCCAAGGAAGCATAAAAAACTGATCGCTCCTGTGCATGTATGGGTTCACTGTATGCATCCATGCTGATGGGCAAAAAAACTCCTCATTGAAAGCCAGCTTGTGCCCACCAGCATGTACACTTCACAGGAGAAGACACATTTTTTTCTGCCAAGGGATGCTGAGAATCTGAACAGGAAGTTGCTGTTTTTTATTTTCTAACTAATTATGCACCAAAAAAGGAAAGTTATTGGTTTGAGTCAGATCAGCTTCTTAAGAAAAATGTACATCTAATAATTCACTATTATTCATTTACCTCAATGATCGCTACGTGGCTTATAAACTACCAAAAACATCTTGGCGGGCCGCAGCGTAGCCTAATGGTTAGAGCGGGCGGCCCATATACAGAGCCTTTGCTCGCAAGTGGGTGGCCTGGGTTCGAATCCGGCTCATGGCCCTTTCCTGCAGGTCTCCCCCTCTCTATCTCTGCCCCCTTTCCTGTCAAGCTACTGTCATTAAAGGCCACTAGAGCCCAAAAAAATCTTTAAAAAAAAAAAAAAACATCTTGGCTTTCCATATACATATACATTGAGGGATGAATTGTTCACATTTAAATCTGCATGGACAAGTGGCAACATTTTTCCAATAAGTCCTCATTTATCTGCCTTTCTCTTAAGTGCCCAAACCTTTCTTTGTTCTATGCGTCACTGAGGAGTGTTCTTTCCCCCCCCCTAGTTGTTGTTTTAATTTGCTGAGCAATGACTTTGTCTTGGTTTTCATGTTTCCTAATAGTTCTTTCCTAAATCCCCACCACAACATAATAATGTCTGATTACGATTATTACTTTCTTCAACATGCATAAAGTTGTTCTTCCACAATAATAACGTTGTCACTTCAGTCCAAAGTTATATTCTGTTTTCATACAAAGTGTGTTCAGTAAATAAGCGTCACAGCACAAAATTTGTGCAAGTTACAATATTGTTTACTTCATCCAAAAGTTTTTCTTTTCCTAAACTGATGGTACGTTTGGTTGAGTATCACTGCCAACTAATCAACTGCAAACAAGTACAGGGTAAAAATTCAAAGTTGCTTTCTACAAATCTCTGATCATCATTCGTTTGATGACTGGCTCTTATGAGTTACCCCTTGCTATCTGAGCCAGACCTTGAATCAACTCTCCCAATAACAGGAGGCCATCTTCATAATTACAGTACAGAAACAGTGAGACCTGCTATGCATCAAACTAGCAGAACTCAGATTAAAGCACATATGTCAGCTGTCGAATTTGACTCAGATCCAAGGATTGCCGGTAATGAAACAGAGGGATGAGGGGGTGAGTCAGCCACTGGCCTTTGTTAATTGCATGTCTCACATCATCCTGCCTGGGAGAGTTAATTGGAAAAGATCAAGGGGATTTGCTGTGTTAATGAGCTTCCCGTGAACTCAAGTCATACTTTGGATAGCAAAGGAGCCTTTACAACTTTTCATTTCTAGAGCAACATGGTCATAGCTGACTACTGCCTCATCTCTTATGTTTGGTGCAGTTGGCTCAGAAGGGAATAGATGTTCTATTATGAGCACAGCACCAGCAGTCGTCTTCATCTCTGTCACTTTGCTACCAGTGTGCATGAAGTTTTTTTGCCCTCTGTGACATAGCTCTGTACTGAGTGCTTTCTGACAGTAAAACAGCTATATGAAAGTGCTAAAAGGATAAATAAGAGTAATGGAGGCATAAAATAAGCTGTGGTCTGGTAAATAAATTGGTGCTCCTTCATGAACAAAATCTACCATGCATAATCTTTTCATGATCTTTGTCATATCACCACATAACCAAGGAAAATGTTTTCCCCCTCACTGTCAGATCTCATACTTCCACTTTATTTAAACATTCTTAACAAACAATACCATTAACATTCAGGCTTTCGATGTCCAATAGAGAGGAGATACATCAATTCATAAAAGCATTTATCCTAGTGTAATTTAAAGTAAATATTTCTGTATACAACCTTATGAATGGTTACCCAAACTAGACATTGTTTTGAAACAAGACATTGACTTGACACATTGATTAGATTATAGATAAGGCAATGGAAACTTCTCATATCTCTTCAAATGTGTGATTACTAGCCTTTAGTTTAATGGCTAAATGTGAAATGGAATTAGAGTTAATAATACCTTAAAGAACAGATGATTTGGAAACCACGAATGCTCTCAAAAGTTGGCTAACCCACCCCACAGTAATCTGATCCTTAGAGAATCCTGGTGGCGTAGACTGAAGATGGTGATGTTCTCTGATTGGTTCTGCTGCCTTGGTGAACATGGCAGAAATGGTCGACAGCACACCTGCTTGGACTGAGTCACGCCATAGTCCCTCTGGTTTGAAATATTCAAGCTAGCAGTCCTCTCTGTCTATTAATATTTACCTCCACCAGTACTGCACAGAGTCGTTCTGTGGCGCTGTGTGGAAACATGTGATTTAAACCAATGCTTGCTTTGTTAGATTAAATAAATAAATAAAAAATTATGTATGATTCAGTTTGTATAATGAAATATTAGAGACAGTCAGTAATCTTCATAAAACTTGCTTTAACTAGCATGCAAACATTTTCGATACTAACTTTATTCTGGTCAGGGTCGTAAAGATTCTCTTTCTGTCCTATCTGCTGTAGGAAGAGAGATACTCCAAAAAGGTGAGTCACCCCAAAACAAATTAAGAGATAAGAATGTACAGTCACAGTGTTCCAACAAGTTCACCAAACCAACATAACATGAATTACTTGTGGGATGAAATGTAGTTATTTGCAAGAAAAAACAGAAGTTCCTGATGTCAATGCAAATGGGCATGAGAAGTCTTGAAAGTACACATGGATGGCCTTAGTGTGCAAACCAATCAATAACTATTTACGTTTTGGAATCTATCACAGAATTCTTTATTAATGAGGGCGATGCCTCTAAACACAAATATGTCAAAGTTTAATCTGCATTTGTATATTGTGTTAAGCAGTTTATTAATAAAAATCATCATATCTGTGAATAAGATATCTAATGTTAAAATAGAAAAAATGAAACAGCAAAAATAATCACAGATACGTTGATATACCTTACACTGATAACAGTTTGTTATCACATTAGACATGGATAGTTTAAACGGATTGTTATCCCATTGCAGTTTCTAAAACTTAATTAGAATTTATTGACAATCATATAAACTCACAATTGAGTTACTCATACTTAGCTGTATAAATTGGGGCAATGAGTTACCTGGAAACATTTTTGGACTTCTCTTTGCATCTCCATTATGTAAACAAGCTTGGCAGATGCCAGCTTTTCTGCCAAAGGCTGAATCATTTCTTGCAAACCCCCAACTATAAGCCAACTCCCCATTACTGCTGGTGACAGTGTAGCATACATGAATCATGCCATGGCTGTCCCCGCTCTCTGGCCTCAGTCTAATTAGTCGATTAGGGCTTTTGGTTGACAGTCAATCAAAGGGCAGTAAGTGCACACAGTTTTGAAGGGATGTGTTATGTGTTTCTTTTTGACAATCCCAGTGAGGCAGATACTGAAACGTGATATTTAAAAAAAAAAGCGGTCTGGGTTTTTCTAAACTTTGTTTAAATGATTTCTTTATCAACCAACTTCATCGTATTTTGAAGATATAAGCATGTTGCTGTGTACTAACCTAAATAATTCCCACTGCTCTGGAAGGTTCCACAGCGGATTAACTGGTAGCAAGTGGGTGTGCTTTTTAGCAAAGGTCATAAAAAGACCATCCAAAAACATTGCAGTTCTTCAATACATAGATGGATTTAAGTCTTTCTTCATCAAGAGTAATAGTGGTAAAGATTCAGTCTGGGAAGATTTCAGAGTATAACGTTCCAGACCAGTCACCCCCACTGTGTACGGGAGACCTTTGAGCCTTCAAGCAGCACCACATGAGAGGCCGTCATGCCCCTGTTATCGGTATAACCAAATGGGCTCAATGATACTTGAAACCATTTCAAACTGCAGTCTCCTGCTGTGTCCAGATAGTCGTGTGACACTGTGTGACACAAGTAGGAACCTTAAATCAACTTCATGCCTCTGAGTTTCTCATCTCAGATCAACAGAGAGATGCTTGACATGTTCTTTGGTCAGGAAAGTTTTTTGGGGGAAATGGCATATGCTTGTAAGTGCATGAGATAATAAAGAACATCCAAGCTGTTTTAAGTGAAAGGTGCAAAAGCTAACGTCTGTGGTGATACGACGGTGCATCAGTGCCATCAGCATAGGTGATGGGAATATGTGTGATTTCTTCCACTGATGCAGAGGAGTACAATTTATTTGAATTTTGCAAGGATAAATGCTACCACCAAGGCAGCGTCTTTTCTCTGGAAGTCTTCTGTCACTTCAGCAGGATAGTGTCAGAGCTTATGCTGCATATGAGTGACTCTTATTCTTTATAATTTATTAGGTCTGAGGTTTTTGTAAATAAAACAAAATAACAACAGCAATTCTTGGCAAGATCATGCAAACAAATCCAGAACAATATTAGACCAGGATCATGCCATCGGGAATAATAAAGCATATGGGGACACTCATGACACAGAAACAGTAGGAGAGCACAGAGACAAGACTGTCCAGACTGCAAAGCAGATATTTACAACTTTCCTGGGTAAAATTAAAGTCAAAAGACTCAGGCAACAACTACAGATTTATTGGATTTGTTATATTGTGTCCTGAATTTGACTTAAATTTCTGGTTTCTTTGGTTTTCTATGAATCCCTTTTGGTTTAGTTCACTCTCACTGAAATGATCTTGCGTCCTTTTTTTTTTTAAATAACTTGCTCTTGAGCGTTTTAAGCAGTAACACCTGGTCTTCCGTGCCTCTCCTGCCACTCATTTAGTGATTTACTGCTCTGTATTGGTTCTCCTTGTTTTCCTCCTCTGTGCAGTGCCAGACCATTGCACGTGGTTGTTTTCCTGTGACTCTCAGCTGCCTTTTCTTCATAAGCCAGTCCTTTGTTCCTTATTCATTATTAAAGTCTGTGAAGTTCACCTCCACAGGTCACCTGCCTTTGGATCTGTTTTTGCCACTCCTGACAGGATTCAGGAGTCGGAATCTTCTTTTAGTATCCTGAGGTCATGAATTACTAAAATGAATAAATAAAAAGTGTTGATATTGAATGCTGATTTGCTTCTTTCCACAATGTTTTTTAAGGTGTGTTGCAGGACTAAGACAAAGCTTTTTTTAAAATATTGTTTTCTAAATGCATGCAGATGAGGAAACGCAATGTAAAAGCTTCACATTGCTTTTTTTTCATTTTCAAATATTATGGAATGTTGAAGGAAAACAGATCTTAATTATCAGAATAGTTGTGTGTTCACAAACCCCCATTCAGCTGGTTAAAATAATTCCACTTTATAAAGGGAGCATTCATGGGCAGCTCTAACCCATTTCCAATCTCCCACCAACAATCTTCTTGTAAGGTCACTGAACTATGGCAGTAAGATAAACAATTTCTAAAATTGTGACACGACATTAGCAACATGGAAAAGGTCTCTAGTCTAGAAACGTGTGAAGGAGAATTGTCACAGAGGGGACAGAAAATTGAAACATTTAACTGAAGGCCTTGAGGAAAGCCAGTTAGGGGACAGAAAAACAGTACAAAGTGGAATCAAAAGCAACATTTTCTCATTTTGACATGCTAAAATATAGCAAAGCAGACTTGCCATTTGGAAAAAAATCCTGCATGGAATTAGCTGTGACTACAGTTAACAGTAGTTACAAGGGTAGCTGAAAAAAATATGCAGTTTTCAGCCCATGCAAGGTGAGAGTTGGAGAGAGGGATGAGGGAGGCAGAGGCGAACAGCAATGCCGACGATCAGAGAGTGAGAGAGAGAAAAGGGGGACGCTTTTTACTGCAAGCAGACCTTGGGGATTTAATCACAGTAAAACACTGAACTCTTATTGGGGATATCAAAACATTTTATGAGAGCAGCTGTGCCAAACTGTAGCAGCACAACAGTTTCCTGTTCCAGTATAAATCAGCAATAGTCCTCTAGATCACCTTATGTGTCATATGTAATTATGCTACCGGAAAGGTCACAGTATTTAAATTTCAATATCCTGTCATATGGTTTTCTGACTTTAATTTCCTAGACAGAAGGGGGCATGATTTCATGTCATAGCATTGATGACAATCGTGCTAATCATGGTGTCTTGACATAATATCTATTGAAGAAATTAACAAAGTCAAAAAGCACAGAAATGTGTTTAACTAGTTAGGAGTTCCACATATGATCACATCAAAACCCGGTTGAGTAAATTTAGAAATTTCTCTTTTTTTGCCTCAGTATATGTGGTTTCCTACGAACCTGGTCAATGAATCTTGTAAACCATAGTGTTACAAATGTCTGCACTTTTATCTTTTAACTCTGTGGCACTTCTATGTGAAGTGGCAGCATTGCATTAAGATTCCGGGATTTGGCAAACAACATTTTAAATTAATATTTTGAATGCTTACCCTAAGCTTCAAAACATGCAAGGTTCCAGGGCCAAATCGGGATGGACAGATATGAAATGAGCAACAGATGGCTGGATCTGATGAGGAGAGGAAAACAACACTACTGAGCAGAGCTGAAGAAGCTTTTTGGCAGATTTCAGTGCCTCTATCATTATAAACCATAGGAACAAGAAATCCTCATAAACAAAAGTCCTTATCACTCACGACAAAGAGATTTGCCTAAAATCTCATTGACAATGATTTCTCTTGAATCATTCATTTAAACTGCTGCTTCCGTTGTTGTTGTTGTTGTTGTTCTCCTGCACCAAACACCAGGAAAAAAATAGGATGAGCAATAAATACGTTATAAACTTAATCAAGCTGGAATGGGCAGCCCGTTTATAAAATGTGTGAACTGACCCAAAGCTTTTACTATTTTGATTGTCATTTCACAGCAGATGAATTGACTGGACTTGAGTGTAGGTTTGTGATAGTTGTCACTGAAACTATTGGTGATGGTTGAGTTAAATGGATACGTCCTTGTAAACATGACAGTGTGAAGTGTGCCAGCATTCATCATACAAGGACCCTGAATTCAAGGAAACTAGCTATTCATAATTTTTTTTTTTAAATCTATGCTGTTCTTACTTTGCGATGTCTGAAAGTCCCCTGTGAAAAAAGGCTTGCTGCCTGTGAGTCCTGACATTTACCTTCACCCATAGTAAAGGCACACAAGAAACACAACACACAAACACAGGGTTTCTACTGTATATGGTCCACTCACCGTCATGCAGGGAATGACTCACTGAGCAAACCTCGGGTTGCTGGAAGCAACATGGTAGGGATTGTGAGGAGGCCCGTTACTTAGCAACCGCTGTTATTGTCTCATGCTCCAGGAGTAACTTCCGTGAGGAAGGTAGCTGCATGTAAACCGAGTGGCTGCTGTGCGTTATTTGAAACCCTGTTATTCTTGTATTTCAAGAAAACGGTGGGCAGCAGAGCGACCAAAAGGACACCTCACAAACACTGTTTATGCAGTGGGTCAAAAAAAACAAAAAAAACAATTTGGAAAAAGCCTTGAGAATTAATGGGTTTCATGTTTATCACACTGACTCAATACATGAATAAGTGAATCAATCAAGCTTTACTATATCGCCCTCCATGCTTTCACATACTGCCATCAATGTTATGACCACTTAAAGCTACATTGAATAAACCTGCAGCAAGCTTCATAACATCCATCCTTTCATGCATCTGTAGGAAGATTATCTACAAATCCACAGCTGAAATGAATGATATTCAGACACTCTGTACATCTGACAACATTGGTGAAATTGTGCAAACAAACATCACAAAAAGGATTTATATCAGAAAACTGAACACTGTCCAAAAGATCAATCAAAACCTGTTCATTGTTTTTGCTCAATTTACTGTATGTTTCAGAGTAATATACAGATATTCAAATAAAAAGGTCTTGTGAGATATAACTTTAAATCATCTTCAGTTGTTTGTTTATTTTTTAAAGATGAAAACTTAGTTTTTATGGCCTTTGCTTTAACTTTTTTGTGTTTTCATTCAAAATGACGTTTCAATATGATTACAAAAAGGCGAGTAAATGTTGGTAAATGCTCAAGAATTTTTGGTCAGTGGCTACCTGCATTAAGTGAGACGACGTGCATGATGAAATGCGACAGTACTTTTTTCAAGTGGAAACCAAGATAAGTCAGGATTGGAGCTAAAAATACACAGGAGTACATGGCTGTACTGAGTATATGTAGACTGAGTATAAATACTGCATGGAAAAGTACAATCAGATGACAGGATACAAAATATACTGTCCATAATTATATGTTCTCAGTTTTTTAAATATACTTCTGACGATAAATCATGCATATGTTTTTGCTCATAAATCAGATTTTTTTTCAAAATACCATCTGCCCCCTGCTTATATGTTTGATACAAGAAGTGTGTAAGTTTAGTTTTCCTGTAAAAGTGTAGGAATCTGCTCCAAATGTTCCTTGGCCAAGCATCTTATTCACCTCTTTGACAAGTGAATCACAAAAATAAGAACTGCTGGCTCCCAGGGGATGAACGACATGGAAGATATAAAGTTGAGCAGCAGATACCAGACGACCAAGGCCAGGGAAACAGTGCCATCTATTGATAATAGATCCAACTACTTCATGTTAGTAAACAGTACTTTGTGTCGCCTGCAGTGAAAATTTGTAATTTCCCCAATATGCTGTCTGACGAAAAACTCACTCAGCCATTAATGATTGAAGACTGGCATGAAAATCAGAGGTAATTTCCAGGCAGTCTGGCTCAGTGTGTTCTCAGCCATTAAACCTGCATTTTGAAAAGTAATTTAATTGTGGCTATATATTTTTTTAGAGGGTGTTGTATGATTTATTCTGTATTGGTGTTTAGGTTTAGGTTTTAGGTGTAAATTCTGGATATTCTTCCAGCTTGGAAGACAGTTTGACCGTTAGACAAACTACTGTACAACTGGAAATCTAGGTCATGTCTAAAAAAAACACATTAACCACCATTAAAACAGTGTAAAAATGTTTCAGTGTTTATCAGAGTAATTACTTATCACGGCTTATTTGACAACACTTATCAACAGTTTATTCAATTCAGCATCCAAGCTCTTTGAGATAATTTGATAAAGATTTGCTTTTTAAACAAAGAAGTCCTAACTATAGTCCTGCCAAGATATAGGAGATCCAGAACATTTTCAAATGTCTTTCATGAAGAAATGTCTGCTATCACACTATATATTCTGTCATGTAAGATTTCGCCTGCTAAAACAAGTTTAAGTTTAGGTTTAAAGTTTTTCTAGGTTTAGGATTAAGGATGTTTTTCAGGCATCAACCACAAAAATATTGATTTGAAAATGCACTCATAAGTGACACCAACTGTTTTATGTATTCATATAGGTCACGATAAACAAAAAAACAACTCAAACACCAGCTTAACGGCACTTTCTTTAAACTTTTAAAGAACAGTGAATTATTTATACAATTCATTCATAAATGTTTGCATGGATCCTTTTAGTCAAACAACTGTACCAAATGGCTAACATGCTCATATGGTGACACAAACTTACAAACTTGCTCTGACATCACAGAGGTCTGTAGGAGTTTCTAACAAGATTAGCTGAGAAAAGACTTATTCACCAGCACCGTGGTTGATATTCACAGTGAAAGACAACCGTCAATGCCCAACTGCTCACTATGCTAATTTCTGACACATCTCCATGAATTTTCTGTGAAGTCTGTTGGTGACATGCAGTGAAGAGAGTAACTGAGCATCATGCAGTGTTTCACATCGGGTAATTGTTGTAAGTAATTGTTGTAAAAAGTACAGATAGATCACTTCATTCACAATGCACGTATTATTGGAGTGTAAGCATATGGTGTGCAGGCATGCACACCATGTAAAATGGTCTTTTCTCTTCAAATTAGATGTATATGATTACATACAGTTGGTGTGCAAATTGAAATATTTGCCATAATCACCTGAAAGCCAAAAGGTCACTTGAAATAATGCGCAAACTTAAATCTTGCAGCGATCATATTTTATTGATGTCAAGATGTTTAACTTACCATCAATTAGACTGTCAGTGTTTTATTGTATTAACTATAGCGTTCATAATTGTATTGTTACAGTTGTTAATGTAACCGTGAGTAACATCCATCCATCCATCCATCCATTTTCTAAACTTCTTATTCCCAAATGGGATCGTTGAGGGATTGGAGTCTATCCCAGTATTCAGGCAGGGTACGCCCTGGATGGTCCACCAGTCCATGAGTAACATCTGTTTTTATAAAGGCCTTTCTATTCTCCATTAGGTGTTCTGTATTTAAGCAGTACCAACATTTTTAACCCATTCTTATGATGCCACTGTCGTGACACGGTAGAGTTTTTTGATCAGCCAATACTTTCTGACACTTCGACGTCAGTGCATGAAGTTCTTTGGCCTTTGATTGATTGTTACATGAAGCTTCTCACAACAGTGAGGCCACAGTGCCTTTGATTTCTCTGGGGAGGAGCAGGATGTCTTGGATGGGATCAAACCAAAGCAATTCCTCGCCGTGACATGTGTCAGCCTCGATTACTGTGGACTGTTCAATGTGATGAACTCCCCAGCTGTAATTAACCAGTATTGCCTCTGACAGATTAACAGCGCTATTAATGTCTAGATGTTTTTGCCCTTGCAGCTGAGTGTGTGATTATGTTATTGATCAGAGTTGTGTCTTTCTGTCACTGAGCAAGATTCTGGTTATGTCAGGTCAAGGCCATATCATACAGTCAAGACCAGTACGGTGGTTTGAAAGTGGCAGGCAGAATGTGTGCAACCAAAACCAATACAACCCCCCCCCATTTCCACAAAAGTTGGGTAATGTCTTGTAATACAACAAAAACTTGCTTGAACCTTTTGTCTTCAGTGTTTAACTAATTTTTCAATATATTTACAAAATATAAATAGCATTTAAGTCATATTGAGTTCCATGTTCTTCCTAAGATATTTTTTGTAGACATTTTGTTAAAGATTTAATGTGTTTTTTCCTAACATTGTCATGCTGCATGACTTGGCTTCAGTCAAGCTTCAGCTTACAGACTGGGGGCCTCGCAATGATCTGGACTCGTTTAGTTTGCAAAGGTGTTTATGATCAGCACTGATATGGTCCAGCACAACACACCCAGATCACCACGAATTCACCACCATTCACCAATTCAACGTTTTTTCATTTGTGCTTATATGTTGTTGTTTTTCCTGCTTATATATTTTACAAATATACATTCTAAGACTCCAGAGCTCTTAGAGTATTCAGAAAAATTAGCAAAACTGAGATCATTTATATATCAGTGTATTATAGCAACAAATGGCTGTCATTTAGCTTGTTCATTAAGGTGTTTAGTTTTCTACACACTTTCTTCTTTTTTGGTGTTGGATTTATTTGTATTTTTTTGTTATCATCGGTTTTTCATTTGAAGTTATATTTATTTAATTGTCTGAACTAGCAAAAGTTTCACATAACTGTAGCTTCAAAGGTTTCATATATGAAGGACAAACAATGCCCAGTCCACAGCTGCATTCAGAATTGTAACAAGTATTGTATTATAGGGAAGGAATACATATTTCAATTCTTCTTTTACTGTAAGCCCATCCCAGATGGACAAAAATACAGTGACATTTGGTCTGTGGCCTGTTTTTCAGCTTCTTTTGGGGAAGATTGACGTCGGGCTCTAAGTACAAAGATGAGAAACACCATCCAGGCTGTTATCAGGGAAAGGCGCAAAAGTCAGCATCTGTGATGATATGAGGGTGCATCAGTGCTCATGCTATGGATGAATCACATATGTGTGAATTTACTATTGATGAACAATAATGCTAAAATTGTACAGAGAAATTTCATATCATCAATCAAATTTTTTCCCCTGACGGTGTGTGGTTATTTTGGCAAAGCAAAGGAAGTCCTAATTCTTTTTTCAGTAGCACAGACATATAGTGGTGCCTTTGACTGTCCATCCTTAAGTTCTGATCTGAATTTCTATTGAAAATTCAAGGTACATTGTACAAAATGGAATCAAACACAATGAGTATAAACTGTTGATATCTGAAATCTTCTGTTCATTAGGAACTGATGTGGATTATTTTCTGTAAATCTGCAGTAATAAGTATTTCCAATTGCCAAATTATTACAGAAGTAGTTTAGAGGAAAGATGACATAACACAGCATGGTAAACATGCCTGTTTCCCATTATTTGTATCTTTCCTCTTTTAGTGTACTGTAAAGGCATGAAAAATAATCAAATTTATGCTTTTGCATTTCAGGGTTAGGGTTTTTTGGACAGTGGGAGGAAGCCAGAGAGAGAGAACCCACGCAGACACAAGGAGAACATCCAAACTCCACACAGTTAGGTCCTGGTTCTGGGGACTTGAACCCAGAACCCTCTTGCTGTGTGGCAATGGTGCTAACCACCAGACCAATTTCATTCAAGTTTTTGGTGCAATTCAGAAAACAAAGTGTGTAGTTGGGTATTGCTTCATACTATGTTTTTTGATATTCTTCTTCTTTGCACTTTCACTTGAGGAAAAAAAAACTTTTACGTTCCTCTTGGTTATTATTAACTCTAATTTGGATTATGAAAAAAATCCCTTTCTCCCACAATCTTTACTTAATGAAAATATAGTTCATGCTCATTGTAGTCATAATTTATTCTGTGTAATCCATTATAGACAGATCTGATAAAAATATTAATCATGACTGAAAGATAAAACAAAGTACATGAAATAATGCAGGGTGTATAATTTGTCAGAACTTGAAAGCAGGTGCAAGATCTCCATCTTGTGGTCAGAGTTCATAAATAGGATTTTAAAGAGGTAAGCCTTCAGGTGCACCGTCATGCTGTTCTTTCACTTTTTTCAGACCCCACTTCTGAGAAATATTTGTGGATGCACATGTTAAGGTATAAAATTGCCCCATAACAGGTTCTGTTATGGGACAAAATCACATCACAATGTTTTTACTAACAAATGAAAATGACAAGTACTTGAACATTTTCATAAATAATAATCAATCACACAACATCAACAGTTAATCAATAAAAGAGTATGAAAATGGGTCTGTCAAAATGTGGAAAAATCAATCTGCCAGATCAAACCTTCCAACTCCTGGTAAGTCTGTGCAGCCTCCCTCACATCACCAGCTGACCTGGCAGCTACACTCACTGCTTAACTTTTAACTAAATGTGAGGGAACTGGGTCACTGTGGGAAAACATGGCCCCTCAGAGCCATTGCTTCCAAATGGGGTCGAACCTGAAGTGACCTGCTGTAATTCCCATTATTTTAATTGGTAGTGATTGTGGTTCTGGGTTCATCTCAGACCAGGATGAATCTGGATCATATTTTCTGGCATTTTTTAAAGGTTTTGTTGTTCAATCTGGATTCTGTCTGCTACAAGAAAAAAAGAGTTTAAAAGAAAGGTAAGTCAAAGTAGCTGCTTAATAACAATAAGCAAGATGTTTAATTGTTGTTTCAATGTATGCAGGCCCAGACATTTCAATCCATTTATCATCTCAATTAACAATTCTATATATTGGCAATGGTACATTTACAACATTGCTATTTGACAAAAACTATTTGTAATTTATTGTCTATACTCTGTGTTGTATTCCTTTCAGACATAATAGTCTGGGTACAATGTTTGAAAACCCATTTAAAGACTCATGTATTCATTCGATGGTCCCCCATGGATAAAAAAAGGGATGCTTTGTGGTCAAATGTTCATATTAAAAATGGTGGAGGAGAAAAAAGAAACACTTTGATCCAAAACATTCATGAAGGAGTAGACAAACTAGCATTGAATACAAATTGTATTACTTTTACCTGTAAGCACGTATCTGTGGTAACTAATAGTCCAAGTAAAGCACAAATTCACACCAAAGCTTACTTTGAAATTTTCAGTATAAACTGAACTGTATACTTAACTGAAAGCAAAATTCCATTCTTTGTGGTTAAATGGTGAACGCCAGAGGGAGACAGAGCATAATCTCTGTCAACTTCAAATTTTTGGGGTTTTCATTTTTGTCAGTTGTAATTTTGCAGTTACACAAAATAGATCCATCCTTGGCTTTTTCAATCAATATATCAATATTTTCATTTTTACTGACACATTAATCTGAAACTATGTCCATATAGTGGCACCTGCTGTTAAAAAAACACTTTCTTTCTTTTCTATGTTGTGCTGTAGTTTTTTCATTTACATTTCTGAACAAAA
>JABUIW010000012.1:4981081-5019811 GCA_013363375.1 Menidia beryllina | reverse complement strand
CTCGTCTTCCCGCAAAAGATGAATTAAGCCTTTTGGATTTGATGTTTCATTTTAGCTAGAGATATAAAGACAATCAAGAAATTAAGATTATCTATCTATCTATCTATCTATCTATCTATCTATCTATCTATCTATCTATCTATCTATCTATCTATCTATCTATCTATCTATCTATCTATCTATCTATCTATATATCTATCTATCTATCTATCTATCTAGACTGACCCATAGACAGAAAAGGGCCTATTTTCTGGTACAGCTCTGGATTGGTGTGGGTGACAGTTTTCAGAATACTGCAGTAAAAGCTGCTGCACTGGATTAACAACTCTGTTAACGGTGACCCCATCTGTTGTCCACATGAGGACAACCGCCATTGATGGGCAGTTGAGGGTCCCGTCACGTTTACTGTCGTACTTCAGGGAATAGACCTGTCACCAGTCACCATCTGATGCCAGCTCAGTATTCTGTCGTTTTCCCTCTGAAGAGTGATAGCCTCAGTTAGACTTTGTTTTTGTGGGCGGTCACAGCACTGTCCCCCTCAGCTGTGGCCTAGCCTTCTAATTAGCTTTTGGTTAATTGCAAGCTTAATAAAACCTGGTATCATGAGACACACCGCTTCATTTGGCCCTTTTATTTCACTGGCATCACATTCTTTAACTTTAAGGGGAGGAGGCACTCTTATGGAATGAAAAATTCAATTAGATTTTCCCCTCCAAAGCTATCATCCTTGGACAACTTTAAGAAAAAGCACCCCTTCCGTTAGATCTGTAGGCAGAATTCTTACCGGTCATGCATCCATGAATGAGAATGTAATGACTACAGCACTCTGCAGAACACTGGCTCCATTACTCTTTTTCCAATGCTGGGCAGACTTACTTATGCAGTTTTTCCTCCAGGTTTCATGCTGTTTATATTAATTTTCTTGGTAAAGTTTGGCCTGTTGTATTTCAAATATTCTCAACATTAATATTTATTTAAATATAGTTGATATCACATAAGCAAGTTAAACAGACCGTGAGAAAAAAAGTGTGATCTGTGTGCAGTTTCACAGTTTCTGTGACCAGTTAGTTTTTAGAGGTTTGTAAGATTTTCTCTGATTCATCATTGTGGAACAGAAAGGCAGATGTAAATATGTGACATTCAGTTTTTAAAACTATCACCACAGATGCTCCCTGGTCATTTTCATTTTGGTCATTTTTGAGCCCCAGAGCATATCACGCAACTGTGTTATTTTAGGGAAATATTTGAATGCAATTGTGCTGAAATGGAATGCTCACTGATAAACAAAATGCTTTGCGTTGGAGGAAGGCCAAAGCTGCAGCTCAGCTGCCGAAGACGGAGAAGGGACAGTCCTACACTGCCTCTCAATGCTCTTATTTGTTTCAGCTGAAGAATGTTAACTGTTTGTCACTCCGCTGATTCCTCTGATAAAAGTAGCCTGAAACATAGATATGTTTATCACAGTTTTTGTTTCATGTAAACAGTATGATCAGTGTCCCTCCACAGCCTTTAGTCTTTACTTATCTACACACAAATCATACAGAATGCTGTAAGAGAAAGCCTAAATCTAATGAATATGAGCTGAGGCCTGAACCTGTCCGGGCACATGCACTCATTTATTGAAGGTTTTTATGCTGGAATGTTCATACAAGCATCTAATGAAACATTCCTGTGGAATTATTTTGCATAACTTGTTTCTGTCTATTCGTGTAATCACAGACCGAAGTTTGTTTGGCTCAGAACTCTCTGGGGAGCATTTTACAAGACTGCAAGACTCCTTATCTTTGTGCCATTGATTCTAGTACTTTAAGGCTTTTGCGTTGAGAGATTGATGTTATGCTGATAGACACATTTATTGTAACAAACCTTTTTTCATTTGAACTTTATTTTAACCCATTACTTTAACTTTAACATTAAGCAGACACTGGCTCTCTGACATTTGTATGTTTTCATCCTCTACAAATAATTCATTTGCATCTCCAGGTGAGAGCTACGTGTGTGCCTCCAATGAGCCGTTCCGACGCGTGGATTACTCAAAGAACGTCAACCCCAACTGGTCGGTGGGCAGCAAGACCGGTACATCCCGCTCCCTCACCTCTCTCTTCCCGCTAAAGGGCGAGCTCCAGCGAGAAGCCAAGGACTTCATCAAACCCAAGCTGGTCACAGTCATCCGCAGCGGCGTCAAACCTCGCAAGGCGGTCCGGATATTGCTCAACAAGAAGACTGCGCACTCCTTCGATCAGGTTCTCACTGACATCACAGATGCCATCAAGTTGGACTCTGGAGCTGTGAGACGGCTGTACACTTTGGAAGGCAAGCAGGTGAGTCCGATGAGTGGAAACTAACACACCGACATTTGAAAACCTGGATGGTTATTTGAACTGTTCGTCTGGGAGCCAGATGGTGCTGGATGGGGCTAATCTCTAAAAACAACTGTCATTTCTAGGTTTTGTCTGTCAGCAGTCTGGGTGATTATAGTCAATTCAATCATCTACTCAAGGGTACATTTTTTTTATTTTGACAAAGCAAAAGTAAATACCCTTTGGAGTCTGGACGTTTTACAACATCTGTACATTTTCATGCTCCCTCACACCACATGACACTGTACATAGTATGGCTTCCCTTCCCATGAGAGGCTAATGGCTTCTCAATACTGGTAGACTCCATCAGCTTGAACACATGGTGCTCCTCTTCATAAAGATTTTTATTTACTTCTCAGCTGGCAAAATTCACAGATAATTATCAAAAACACAAAGTAGGTTGTTTACAAAGGGCTTTTCAGAGATCAGTCAATGTTTATTATTGAGGGAGCAGGTTCAATCTTAGCGTTTCTCTCTGGATAGGATTCAATTTAGCAAGCTAATAAAGTGCAAAGACATGATATTGCTGAGGTATTTGCCCAGGCGTTCTATCCTTCAGTCTCATTTCAAAGTGAATAAATGTTTCAATTAAATGGAGTCATTTCTGACTTATGAAATAAAAACTTGTGTGGTTAAAGCAAATAAATCTGGAGAGAATAACACAGCAGCATATATAAACAGACATTTTTTTTCTCTAAAAGAACAAGACCAAAAACTCCATCCCAAAACAGCACTATTCCATGTTTCTCCAACACGTCCAATATAATTTGCTGCTCAGGTCTTTGACCTTTAGCACACCTCTTTTGCTCTGGGTCATGAGCCTAACATTAGAAAAGTTACATCAGTGAGGCAAAACAAGTACATAGTATGTATCTAAGTCAAATAAATGAGGCTGGTTAGGTTAGGCAGACATTAGTCCACAACTGTTAGAAGGCTTGTCTGTGGTCAGACTAACAGGGATAGAAAAGTTTAAACCAAGAATCAAAGCCCGTATTTTTCCTGTGACTTTACAGAAACCTCTGTGACCAATGAGTCATGATAACTCTGATCCTTATCGCTTCTGACAGCAGAAGCCCAGTACTGTTTCAGTCAGGGAAGCTCTGTGCACCTTCTGCTGACTTTTTATTATTACAGGACATGATTTTAAGCCTGAAGCCTCCTGCATTGGATGGCTTGTCTCTCGTGTCAGTTAACAGGTTAGGGACACTTCAGATAACGTGTTATGACTAAAGATAATGTGTCAAGAAAGAGTGTGCTAGAATAAAAACTTTTTTTCGATTGACAGCTGTGCACAGTCCTCCTCACAAACATTTCCTGCAGTGTGTAGTCTGGTCTGATACCTGTGACACACCCTCCTGGTGTGTCTCTGTCTCAGCTCGTGGTTAATTCCAAGTATCCCAAGACTGCAAGACAAGCTAACCAGCTGTCCTTCCCTGGCATTTTATGCTCTACCAGGCCAGGAGGAATGAATCGTTTGGCCTTTCTTGATGCGCTGATCGTTGTCTGACTTGATGTTTCTACCCTTTATTATAAGTCAGATAGATTTTTTTATGATTATCAAGCATAGGAAAAGAAGGCAGTAAACCATGCCAGTGAGTGTACCTCTGAGACATCAGTGTGCTGTCCAGCTTTCAGAGCTTTAATTTCACGTGATTTTGGTTGGACAGGATTTGTGAGTGTAAAAGCAGGGGGGGGAATCCCAGTTCCCCCTTGTAACTCAACTCAGTTTGCTGTGCTTTTTGTAAACCACTTTTATCATGCTTAAAGCAATTCTAGTTCAGCCAACATGGTACCAAAATTGGCAGTATGACTTAGTGAATTCAGCAAGCTTGTCTTCTATGGAAAGTCATACTTCTTAGTTAGCTTTTCATATATCTTGAATCAATACATCCCAGCAACATAGTGCTGCTGTTGTATGTCAATCAGGCTTCTGCAGAATACAAGGTATTTTAGTGGATAATTAGGACTAAATACCCAAAATAGTTAGGACTAAAAACGTAGGATAGGTCATAGAGTGCTCCTTTTTTTGATAAATTATTTCTTTGCTGTTTGAGTGATAAGCACTTGAATTTAGTTGTATATATTCCAGTTTTTATTGCCTCTTTACATTCAAATTTAAAACTTTAAAATCTGTTATTCGAGTATTTCTAGTCCTAATCAAACTTTTTTTTCCCCGTCAGCAGCTGAAAACGAATGAAGCTTGCTGTTTTAATCCAATTTTATGAGTAGCAACAATTCTAACTGCAGCAGAATCCTGGAGTGATCTTTGCTGCAGTAATTTGTGATGCATCATAGGAACTACTCTGTACTGATGAGTTTGGGATTACTTAAGTCTTAGTGGGGGTAAAAGTTAGTTTTTCTTTAATTTGTCACGCTCTCTTAGCTTAAATAGGATTTACTCGAAATTGGATTGAGACTAAATTAGAGGTTTAACCCAATAAGTCTGTAACCTGATCCAGAGCTGGACACACGATAATACCCTGTGGATCGTATTCTTACTCCAACTTAAGCAGAAGCTACTGTTTGTACGAGGTAGATATGTGACGTGTGTGTGGTAGTTTGACCCCTTGGTCTCTGTGTGGCATCGTGATGGACTGGCATCCTGTGCAGACTGTGCCTTGCCTCTTTCCCAGTGGTGCTGAATTGGTTTCGGCCGGTTTAGAAAATGAATGGAAGGGTTGATGGATGAATATGTGAAATCTCAAAAATAGTCAAATTCTTCCAAAGTGTGACACCTTGATCATTTGTTTGGAGCATCATAGTGGAGAACCTTTCTTTGACATAACTGGTCTGGACGCTGTGTTTCACCAAAAAATCTTTCCAGATGATCGATGAGTTGAATCGACACTGTTTTGAAACTAAACTCTGGAATCAACATGAAAGTCAGATTAGGTGCAGCAGTGTCGTCTTATACTGCACCCCCTTTAGTCAGAAATGTCTGATGAACTGGTAGCCTCGTTCTGCATGAGCAGTTTATTCGAAAACATTCTTATTATTAAAGTTGGAACGAACTCCATACGTTCTACAACAAAACCCTTCTAAGGCTCTTCACTCACACACCGTTGCACACACACACATGTACACTCTCCAAATGCCTTCCAGCAGCAGCCAACCATCTGCTCATCCAAAATAAAAGTCAAGTCTCAGCCACCTGGTCTGCAGGCACTGTAGCGCCCCTCCAACACACTCTTGCCCACACACACGTACACACACACTCATGACACACAGACACAGACACCCCGACTGGGGCATTGGTCATCGGATAATTAAAACTTTAAGCTGCAGGGAAGGGTTAAAGTGCAGCTGTCAGGTGTGTTTGGGGGTGTGTGATCATGGGTGTGTGAGTGTGGGTGAGAGTACTTCCACAGTACAGCTCTGTACACTCTCTTTTTCTCCTCCAGTCAAAGCTGCTCTTCAGACTGACTGTTAACTGTTGATCTTGGTCACGGGGGCCAGCATAGTCAGCTGCTGCTTTTCAGAGACCCTGCTTTACATTTCAAAGCTGGCTGGGCAGGCGGAGAATAAGATTTCCCTATTTTCATTATGTAGTTGTTGCTTCACTAATTTGAGAAACAGCCAAGTAGTTAATACCTTTTGTCTTCTTATTCTTTTTTTACAATGTTGATTTTTGAAAGAAGGAAGAAAAAAATATCTATGTGATAAAACAATAAAGTAATTTATTTGGAAAATTCTTATTATGCAGATACCGATTTATGTTTCTTTTTTCAAATTGCACTCATAAAGTCAGACGTGTAGAGGAAATCTCTACATGCTGAGCAGACATGACAGGACTGTTTGTCTGAGCAGAATAAAACTGCAGCCACTGTCAAAATTCTAAATAAAGCATTAGACTTTTGCAGAGGACGTCCTGCCTGGATTGCTCTTTTAGCTGTCTTCTTTCTCACAAATGTGTTCTCTCTATTGCTGACTGCCTTTGTTTTATTGATGTAATCCCTTTTACTCATAGGCAAATGTCATTATCTGCATTATTTCACATTATCACCATAAAATGTACCGTGACATATACAGTAACAAGATAGTCAGCTTCCAACACAGATAGGCAGCTTCCAGCCCTCCCTATTTTTCCCTTTAAAAAACAAAAAACTAACTAGAAACAAATGAAGGGCGAAGCACAGCCCGTTCAGTGTTCTTTATTTGTGATCGGGGAAAGCTGGATTCAGTCCAGAGTTTGTTCCTGCCTTTTACCACATTTAGCCTTCAGCTTTCTGTGACCCTAACATACAAGTAAGGAAAGGCAGCCTCTGAGTTGGACTGCTATTAAAACAAGACTGATCAATATGTTACATAGCGAAACCCCATTTCTCAGTGGGTTGTGCGAGATAATCATTGATTGTCATACTCTAACATCCGCCAAGTTTCAGAGCAGAAAGAGGAAGGAAGTATCAAAGCGTGTTAAGTTCTCGTGTTTAGCATTTATGGCCATTTTTGTTGTGCGCCAGAAGAAAATCAATCTGGTCTCAGTGGACCTTTTTGTGGCCACCTTTTCCAGTTTTGTAACGTTCTCTTTTAGTTTGGCTGCACTCTGTAACATTGCTCACATTTCTAACTGAAATCTTGAAATTGATTTATCTCTGGATATATAGTGAAGGCTTCCACCCCCCCGTGACCCTGTTTGGAATAAACAGCATTGAAACTGGATGGATTTATAGTGAAGGCTTTTGAGCCTTGGTAGGCAGTGCAATATTCCTGCCATTCATCATCTCAAGAGCCAAATGTTCACAGCTCTAGGCTGGAACATTCAGAACCCTGCATAATCATGTCAAGCCACTCGAAATACCTATATCTAATATAGTTTAAGAAGTGCTGATTAAGTGACAGTAGTATATTTAACTGATTTCATACAAAGCTTTAAATGAAAAAACTCTATCAGACATGATTGGAAAAGATACCCAGCAGAGGAACATAGCAAGGACGGCTATTTTGCTGCCAACATTCTAAAACTGTTGGCAACAATGAAATTATTAATTCTCAATGCATGAGATAAAAAAGGGGGGCATCTGAATCTCCTCACTGAGAAATTGCAGTGGCCTGACTGTATGAATGTAAAGGAGGTCATCCATCCATGCCACACTCAATCCACATTTCATCTATATCTGGATCTATTTCAGAGGTTTATTTTTAATGCGGTCACGTTGACAATTATTTAATGTCTTTTTTGAAAGAGGTAGTATTTGTTCCATTACCACTTAGTTGAATTTAGGTGTTCGCTTATCTTCATGCATACAATGTGTTTTCATGAAAAAAGTATTAGTATACTTGGTTTAGTGGTAAAAAATGTTGCACCTGTTACCAAAAAAGGTTGTCTTTTCAACCATTTATTCACTTTGTTTTTACTTTATCCACTCCTCTTTACAATGTCTGCAGATTTCATCCTGGTAGGTATGAAAATTGGAGAAAACCCTTAAAATGAGTCTGCCTTTCAGATTGCTTTCCCCTTGTTGATGTTATCGGGATGACAATCTGCCTGCCCATTAGTGGCTGCAAACACAGTGTGGGTCATTGGACTGCAGGGCTGAAACGCTCGTCTGTCTTGAATCTTTAAAGGTCTTTTCAGACCACACAGAAACAAAGGATAGGACAGGAAATGGGACTCGGGACTTTCTGCACGGGTCAATTAAACTTGTTCTTTACTTCAAGTAGTTACATGCCTGAACTGATGGTTTTATTTATGATCTCTGACATTTTTCTCGTTTATATGCCTCCTGTTTTAGACATAAGGTTTTGCAAGTGCATCACTGATTCTCTTTGTTTTCAGGGTGCCTCGCCGAACGTAACGGTCATTCACAAGCTGCCATTGATCAGGGGGAAAAAATAAACTGCAAACCCTGTAATCTGAAATGCTGTTGTTTTGCTTATCATTTCTATAACAGCACTTTAAACCTACATTGAAGATGTCATGCATTACTGAAGGTTACCGGCAGAAAGTTTGTAAAAAGATTTCCAAATCCATGCAGAAAAGGGCCTACCATCAAAATGAAGCAGGTACTGGATGGCTGGATGTGTGGCACATAGACATAAATGGGAGGCAGACGCCGACTCGTGTGACACCGATGCTCATTGGCATCATCTCAAATGTCTCTCTTGATGATGATGATGGCCCCCTGGCCCCAATACTCTAAACCAGCTCAGGTTTTTAAAGCACCCGTGCTAACGAGGTCATGCTGCTATGTTATTGTGATTGCTCCACATAAACCAGTCTCACCTTTTTATCACGTTGTCACTGAGCACATCCCGCTATTTGCATAGTCTTTGTGTGCCAAAGTGAAACATGGTGGCAGTTCCAGGGAGAGGGACAAGGCTGTTTGACTCTCCGTGACTAGTAAAAGGCAACGCCACGCAGAGGCATCATCTGCTCGTCGTGCTCGAGCTGTTTGCATGTGAAGTCTGGATTAAATGCTGACATTTAGGTCAGCAACCTTTACATTTGCATGCCCACCTATTGTTCTGCACTGTGATTAGCATACAGCACCGGCTGACACCAGTGCAGTGACACCAGCCAGACAGGAATATTCCTCCTTTTGTCTTCTATATAGTGTTTTTTTCCTATTGATTTGATTGTTCCTTCATGGACCAAAATTTAATAAAAATTTGCAGTAGATATACAGTACGTTCTCCATCTTGTTCAGTGTATAGAAGTACAAATTCAACTGAGTGAATCAGCTCCATAATTTGGATATTTGCTATGCCATCATGGAAGCACTCATGGCTTTTCTAATTTCGTTGTCAGCAGTTTCCCTGTTGTTCGACCCATTAGTTTTATCATTGTTTTGTTTTTTGTTTGTTTAGTTTATCAATTTGTCCAAACCCCTTAAGATGAAAGCATTAAAGCTACAATTATTATTCTAACTGAAAGGCAAAATACTTTTATTAAACTGCATTAGTACAAAAGCAGTTTGTGCTGCATTGTGCTGGAATACTGCACTGATAAAACAAACAGGAAAACAGAGAGCTGGCAGGCCACAGAGTGCACACTCAGACAGAAAGCAACCCCTCCCTGCCCCCTCTGGGTCTGTCAGCTGTGTGGGGGCCGTAGACAGGGAAGGGCATCCATTGTGTCCCACGTGATCTCAGCTGCTTACTTTTTCGTTTAGCTTTGCAGCCTGGCCCTCATCCATTCTTTACAGCACTTCATTCACTCTCCCAGAATGAAAGGAGACATCATGACATGGTTAGGCAGCAACCAAACCTCGGCCCCCAAGCTTGTTTGTCTATTTCAGTTTAATCAGAAGAGACAGCCTGTTTTAACAGAATCATGTTGAGAGTTTATGTACGTCCTAGCGATCTGCAGAGCACATAGTTTAACATATTATGTTAAACTGGCATAAAAAAACAAACAGAATTAATCCCACATGGGTTCCTTTTGTGCCTCAACAACTCTACAAATTGCTCCTTGGAATTACTGATAAGAGTTATATCCTGAAGCTTCTTTTGGCAATTTTTTGGCATGCTTTTATATTTATATAAACAATTTTTATGAATAAAATGTCTCCTACACCTCTTTTGGAGCACGCATTTAGACAGAATCTCACTGCAGAAGATGAACACATGCCTCTTGTATTCTGCTCAACCTGAGGAAAGGCTTGTATAGTTGTAGTGTTGGTAATAACTAATGCCGCTGCACCTTTTCGAAGAGTCATCAGAGAAAACCTTTTCCTGTGTTCTCACAACCGACTGAAGCAAAGGCAGTGAAAGAAATGGAACAAGCTGGATGCATTTTTGAATCACATCTCATTTGAACGGAAATCTTACAGGGAAAGATGTAGTTCTCCATGAAAAGACAACTGTAAAACTGTGCGGTGGACTGATCGTGCTGTTCCAGCCGGTCGTACGTGACACATAGCCCCGTCTGTCTGACTGCCGTGCAATGTTTCTGGAAGATGCAGCATCTTGAATAAGTTTCAAACAAAATGTTAGAAGCTGGTGAATGTTCAATGGGCTTGATCTAAAGAAGCCACTGTGGTGAATTATTGTAACCATGAGTCAAGGTTTCTCGTTGCTCGTTTGCGTGCCTCTTGGTCTTGCCGGCTACACGTGTCAGAGATTTACTGCTGTAATCCACAGGAATTACACCGTCTAAGAGAGCTGGCTCCAAATTAGAGTTCAAAGGTAATAAAGCATCAAGCATCACCCTGACAGACTTAATAGGCATTCCACTACCTACATATTCCTAAGTAAGTTTTAGTTTAAGTGAGAACTTAAGCCTTTTTAGACCATGTCTACTGTGAAAGGTTCTTTTTACAGTGTATCAGGAGGTGTGTGTTGTAAGGATTAATCCTTCCAATGCAAGAATCTCAGGGTGAATCTTGATCTGCTTTTCTTACCTTTTTTTGCCCCTACCTGCTTTCTTTTCCTTGTGTTCAAATGGCTCAGAATGCAAAATGTGATAATTGGTTCTTAAGATAAATAGGCCGTATATCCAGCCATTATAGGGATCATTTCCATTTCCCTAAAGACTCAGCCTCTGTCCACATGCATTTGTTTTTGGAAAACGTCACTTTTAAAACGTCACTTTTAACACAAATTAAAATCCTTCTGTACTAAATTGTACATAACAGTTATATCTGATTGATTATTAGTTTTTTGCGCATTGAAATAAAATCAGGTTATGTTTTAGTATATTTAAATTCTTTTAACCCACGCAAAGGACTTTGTCTGCATTTCCGCTGTTGCTGAGCGTGGCGGGGCAGAAAATAATGCAAGCTAGATGGAGGACACAGACGAATGGTGAGAGCAAGAGAAGGTCAGACATCTGAGGGGAGGGGGAGTGTCGCATCATGGAGGGCAAACTTCAGTTTAGCCCGAAGAAACGACACCCAGCCAACACAAAACCCTGGGAACAGTTCACTTCACTGATAGGTCAAGGCAGGGCCTACAGGAGAGGGCTGGCAGAGGGAGACCGTTGGCTGTTCATGCTGGCAGAGGTTGACAGGAGCAAAGGCACGGGGCTCCAGGGTTCAGTGGCTCCCTTTCATCGATACAACGTTCCTGTTGAGTTTAAGAAAATTTTGTGTGTCTGACTGGATTTTTGGGGCCTTTTTGAATATATTAAAGTCGTGAAATCTAAAACGACATAATGGTAATATTCAATTTGACATTGGAATAAAACAGAGCAGAGACCGGGGCAGCCAGAGATGAGTCATATTACACAGAACAGATGTTTGTAGCTTTTGGATTCAAATCAATATTAACAAACCATGCTGAGATCTCTACGAAAGATCTTATGAAAAGCACCTAATATAAATGCTGTTGGTTACTATGAGAGGGTAAGTAAAGGTAAAGCAAAATGAACTACATGTATGTTTTTACAATTTGCATCTGATCAGTGCATTTTCTTGAGTTGAGTTTTTTGTCAAATGTTGTATTCAACAGGCCTTATATGAAATTGTGCACTGATTGTGATTATTTGTGATTGTGATTTTTTTTGGCCACAAAATAATTTAGCACCCCCCACCCCCCCCAAAACATACAACGCCATCTGCAGATGACACCGCCTTTCCTGTCTGTGCTTCACAACCCAATGGCCGGTTCAGATATAGCTGTAATTTCACATGTTGGAGTGAGCAGTGTTTCTGAAAGAGAAAAACCTTAATTATATAAGAACACATGGATGCATTCAATTTGTAGCCTTGCCAAATTTAACGCTGCTCACTCTCTCTGTATTTTCTAGTTTAACTAGAATTTTGAGTCGGTGTCACGATGTTGTTGCAACATGTTTAACGATGCAGCCCGTGGTAGAAAAACCAAGTGTCTGAGGAAAGTTTGGAATGCACCAGATAAAAGCTAAACTCTGTTTTTAGGGGATGGATTAAGGCCTAAAAAAGAAAGCAATCCACAGCCAGGACAAACAGGGATTAGTAACGGCGTGGCATACGTTGTCCTAAGCATGAGCCAAACGCACGTGTACAGTGTTTGTTTAATTATTCCTACTATCAGAAAAGGAGAGAAAATCCCCTATTATTATTATCATTATTATTATTATTATTAGGCAATTATTCCTCTCTTCACACTCAAAAAGGACAAAGCAGCTGTCTTGGCTCTATCAGTGCCTCATAAATGGTAGAGCCCTCAGGCCTCTGATATTTCTTGGATTATTCAAATGATGCACAGCATGTCAGCCTTTGAGCTTGGAAATGGAAACCTTCCACCAAACAATGAAAGAGCAAATTTACCCTTAATGTTAAAGCTCATCAAGGTCCTCTGGCTGCTGATGTCATCCCTGTTTGTGCTGTTCATGCCAGAGGACGATGCTTACCTCAGCTGTCCCCTGTGTTGCTGTCTCACTCTGTCCTTAATAAAAGGAATTGGAAGCTCCGTGTCTTTACGGCCTCCTAAGTGGCATTAAAAACACAGGGACGTGTCATCAGAGTATGCGAATACAGGTCAGAACCCGGTGAGAAACCTTAGCATTTTTCATGATGATGGCTTTGACTTAAACAGGTTCATTCAGCACATGGGCTTGGCCTCCCCTGGGGGCTGCTGCCATGGTGATTCTTACACCTGTGCCCGGGCAGAAGAGCGGGTTGATCAGCTGCCAAATTCCTGCTTGTGAGCCTGTTGAAAGAGAGGGCTTCGACCCAGCTATGCCAAACCGGATAATCTGCTGCTCAATACGGGTTCATGCCGCACAGACAACTGTACAGCACGATGTGTGTGATTCAAACTTAGAGGTTATTTCTTTGCTTCGGGTGTTTAAAAAAGGTACAACATGATGGTCAAATAGTGTTCTCAATTCTTCATGGGGATCTCACAGATACTAACTGTTGTGTCATGCTTAATTAATGTTGTGTGAATGTGGGACATAACACAAATGACTTAATATAGATTTGCAATCCACTGCAAGAGATTCAGCATTTACAGTTTAAACTTCATACTTCATACTTCAGACTTAACCTTTCCCATTCTGGATAATGTTTTCCATGTATATTCCTCTGTAGCTGTTTAGCTTTTCTGGACATTCAAAGGGGCTGTTTTCCCCCCCACAGCGTCAGCCCCCAGCCTCCCCCAGAGGATCCATCTGCCCACAGGCTTCAGCCATGCTGTACTCCTCTCCTTACTGTCAAATGTATGTGTGTGTATGTGTGTGTGTGTGTGAGTGTACGTTCACAGTGTGGGTGAGCATGTGCGTGGTGGGGAGTGGGATAATGAAAGGATATTTGGCTCTTTTGTCTTGCTTCTTGTCCACCTACAGCAGCAGAGGGATAATCAGTGTTGTGTGGTTGTGTGTGGGCATGACAGAATGTAGTTGAAAGTAACTTCCTTTTATACCTCCCAGTTTTTGGGGAGTGGGTGTAAAGTGGAAACTGCACAGTGCAGAAATAGTGAGGCACATTACTGTGCTGCACAGGCTGCTGCTCCATCTTTGTACACTGACTTTACCAACCCAAAACAGACTCACTGACCCAATTGTTGGACCTCGAAGTTAACAAAAAGTGTAACTTGCCTGTTTGTTCTTTTCAGAATTAAGTCATTATGGGATTCAGTTAAAAGCTCAAACAAAGTTTTTTCTCCTCCCTCTTTCAGATTATCTGCCTGCAGGACTTCTTTGGCGATGACGATGTGTTCATAGCATGTGGGCCAGAGAAGTACCGTTATGCACAGGATGACTTTGTGTTGGATCACAGTGGTAAGGCTTCCACAGCCTTTAAGACTGGTA
Source organism: Menidia beryllina (assembly GCA_013363375.1). NCBI lineage: Eukaryota > Metazoa > Chordata > Actinopteri > Atheriniformes > Atherinopsidae > Menidia > Menidia beryllina. The sequence goes on along the minus strand of JABUIW010000012.1, from coordinate 5,005,777 downwards.
GGCTTCACAAAGACTAACTAAACATCTGTGTGCTTGTTTGTGCAACAACGTGTGTGTTTCTTGCATCTCCTGTCCTGGTATGTGTAAATTAAGAGGACCTTTTTTGTCATTCTGTGTGCAGTTTAAAGTTATAGGGTAATAGGGTACTGACATTAGAACATAAACTTGAAAGATGTGATTATCCTTGATCTTGAAAAATAATGAGCTGGTCATGGTAATAGACCTTTTCAGGTGTACACTAAATGTCTAGTGTTAGCTTGATTTTTACAAAGAGCACATACTTAGCACCACTGTAGATGTGAAGAAGATGTGCTCATTAACCAGCTGCTGTTTCTCTAATTCACACATACTGAACGGAAGTTGTGCAGTGTGATGAAACCCAGTTGTGGAATTGGCTGGGAAAAGACACAGCAGCCACATAAGCTTTAGCTACAATATTTACAAAACAAGCTTTTTCGTTAAAAGTCTAGAAAGAAACCCCTGCGAGCTTTGCATCAGATTTTGCTCCTTTACAGTCGAAAGTTGTCTCCAGTGAAGCCACACCAATCTTTATTCTGCCACTGTGGAAAATATGTGGTTCCCAAAAGCTTCAGCTGTCATTATAATGATTGTGCTTTTCATTAAACCACTCATATCCATGCTGTTTGTTTGCTTACTGACTGCTATGGCTTCCATTCTTTTGTTTGTTTTAGTTGGCAGGGTAGACACGATGGTGACTTACTTCCCATATAGTGGTACTGTAAAAATGTGATTACAGTAAACTGTAATACGGTTTGAGAGTTTTTGTGTTTGTGATCAAGCTCATTGCTGTTTTTGTGTAGAAACCCCACTTGAAGCTTTAAAAAAACAAAAGCATAAATTGACCTCTTTGAATCACAGCTGTATCTGCTGTCCTTTCACCAAGCTGGAGCCACCTGAAGGGAAGGAAAAGGGAGTTTATTCTAGTTTCAGTCGGATGTGCGGACATCCTGCCTGGTGTTTGTGTTGTTTGGTCAGGTTGGCTAACAGTAGGGACACAGAACCTCACACACACTGCGCTAATTGCCTCTGAGGATGAGTAGCAGTGGATTGCTCATATTCAGAAATAGTTTTTAGCTTTTGTCCCACTTAAACTTGGTGCCCCACTTATCAAAATTAGGTCCTTGAAGGAACAGAAAAGGGACACCGTGATCCAACTTAAGGTAGTGAAACAGCCCTTCCTCCTGCAGAAAGGACGAGGTTTGCTGTTGAAACAAGAACAATAAGATAAATCTATCTATTCAAAAGCCGCACACATCAAACTTTCATAACAGACATCTCAGGTAGATTGGATTAATAAAAAATATAAAAAGACATTTTTCTTGCTCGAAGATATTGAAGGTGGCAAGTTGAATCGATCATGGTGTCTCATATGTGCCAAAAATGTGTCCATTTTTAATCATTTTGAAGCATTTTTTGTGATCAATGGAAATCAGAGGATTCTTTAGCATTTAAAGGTTTAAAGAAGCAGAATTGAATTATCATTTTGCTTAGTTTCAATATCAGTTTCTGGTGTAATGGAGGATGTCATTGGCTTTTTAAGGTGTCTTGGATAACCTTGTTTTCAGATGTTTTTCTTGCTGACTTTCTTTTCCCATATTCATGTGCTGCTGTCTGCATTTATGGAATTAACAAACACAACAAAACATTTTCAGAACCACATTCATGTAGCACTGTGATGAATTTGATGAGCCCATAAGGATCTGGGTTGTGACTCCAAAGTGTGTTGTTCTTCCAGAATGCAGAGTATTAAAGTCATCGTACAGTCGCTCTGCGACCTCAAACCGGACCGCTAAGAGCCCCAGGACCTCTCGACGCAGCAAATCTCCGGGTGCAGGTTGGAAACTTGCTGTGTCTGACAAACCTGAAAATCTTATATTAACACTCTGACAATACAGTAAGTCTTGAACTTATAAGCTGTAGACACATCGTTTTAGTTTAGTCGCCCAGCTGCCAACAATTGTTCTGGATGGATAGTGTTCTATTTCATAGAGAATGGCTGCCTTCAAAAATCTGCTAGATCTAAAGGATGTCAGATGTACTGAAATATTCTGAGTATACTTAATTTATTTTTCTTCTGTTTTGCGACTGCAGCAAGGCGGCCTGTCCACTACTCCACCAGTCAGTCTCCAATCAAATCCCCAGGTAAGGCAGTGATGTTGGTTATTGAAAATTTCTATGCTATATGTACGATTACATTGGAGGAGGCACAGCTTTGACCTTAGGGCCTCTCATTGTGGTTTTTTGTGCAACAAGGAACAATGAACACTTGTATGAACATAGATAACATAATAGCTTTTGTGTGTGTCGGCCATAAAAGGCAGAACACTTAAAGATGATAGTGAAAAGACTTTACCTCAGCCAGACTTGACTGTGAAAGTAAAATGTTGTGTCTGATAGTTGTGCCAAAGACATGGCCTGTTGTCAGAGTGAAAGCACTTTTGAAGCTCAGCTTGGTTTATGCAGATGAAGAACTGTGATTTAAAGTTTAAGGAGGAAGGAAATACTTTTCCTTGTTTCTCGAATGGTTCAAACAATGGAAGTTTTCCTTCACGCTGTGTCTTTGTCTCCTGTTTTAAACACTCAAGCAGAAGTCTAACATTGTGAGGATATATTTTTCAACAGTTACAACAAGACTCACCACATTTTCACCTAAATTATGAACTAAAGCGATATTTTCGACCAATAGGCTCAACAAGTTTCAGACAGAATCGATCATTTAAGGGTGCAACTTAATCCGACATTAACTTTTCGCTGTTCTTGTTTTTGTCCATGCTCCTCTCTCCTCAGTGAATGGCATCTCAGCTCCCAAGTCCACCAAGTCCTCCACTCCGTCTCCTACCAGCCCCCAAACTATTAGTCTGAAGGTAAAGGACTGTCACATTCATCTCATGCACCAAAGCAGATGCTATTTCCTCAGGCTGGAATTGCTCAGGAGAACAGTTTCTGCGCTTTCACGTGGAAACACACTGTATGAATTCATGAACACAGACTGTAACCACTGGAACTATGATGTAACCATTAGGCAGCTGACAGTGCGAGATGATAAGTGAGTAGCTGTGACATAAGCTGTCACTGTGATTTTACTGAGGTGTAGACCTGCCAGGTGAGATGTCACACATTCTGCACTGTTGGCATCCTGGGATTGACCTTTGCTTTTATTGTGTGCAAGTTAACTCGAAAACCTTAAGAATAAACAAATGACCAAAAATTCGGCACCTCGTGAATGTAATTAAAACCTTTTAGTTCAGAGCAGTCTTGTTTCTGGTAATTTCCTGCCCCCTCCCTTCTTGTAGTGTTCCAAAGTTTTCAGTTCAGGTCTGCCAGTGAACAGAAGACCCTCGGTTTCATATCTAATGGAGTCCAGTTGGTGCCATTAATGGGCTTGTTGTAAAGGAGGGCATAAGGCAAGATTGGACAACCTACTTAGAAGAAAATAAAAACTATGTCGTGAAGTTATGGAGCTACTTACAGTTGTACGTGACCTACTCCCTGTAAGCAGTGATTTACCCCAAAACAACTCAATTGAAATGATCCAGCGTGCTCTTGAACCAGTTCTTCTGTAATGAAAAACGTATTATCCCTCTTAAGCCTGGCACAAACCTTTATGAATTACTGAATGAGGAAGCATGGGGACTATAAAGACGCTGCCGTCTGCACTCTCGGTCTCCTTCACCAAAGCAGGCAGATACAATCATTTATCAGAGGAAAAAGCTTTTTTATGTATCAGGCTATAAAAGGGACTTTTAAGCAGTCCCACCTTTGTCATGGTCCTGAGAGCTTACTTTTAAACTGAATAATAGATCTTTACGTAAAGGTGATATAGATTACAGTGTGCTCAGACAGAGGTCTAATTCAGTGCTGAGATGAAAAAAAAGAAAGAAGTCAGATTTTTGGGCTCCGTTTATTGCTGGCATGTAAAAATAAAGCTACTGGATGGTGAAACGGCCACTGGTTTGCAGAAATGACACTTTTATCAAATGAATCATTGATTTATAGCCATAATGCTTTTATGTGCTGTGTAAGTGGATATGGAGGTTCTCTGTTCCCGTAGCTCTCACACCTTGTACTTTTTAAAGGTCAAGATCTGTTCTGGCTTTTGTCACCGACTTATAAGTGCTTTTATTTTCGGAATAGCGTGCAGGCTGGGAAAATATGTCACGGCCTTAGAAAACATACCCATTTGTCTACTTATAGACTTTAAATGGGGAAAAGTGAAAACTGGCAACAATAAAGCACAAAAATGTGTAATTTGATATGCTGTTTATTTCATCCTTTTCATTCAGCCTGCACCAGAACTCACAAACATGGAATCTAGCATGAGGGGTTCATCTGTGTGCAGGAATCATTCCATTTTATACGTTCCTTTTTGTTCGAGGCTTTATGAGAACAAGTCCTGATCGTTGTTTTTTGTCTCTTGTTGCATTCTGCAGATCCCTTCATCAAATCCCATCTTCTCGCTGAATGGTTCCCTGAATAACCACCAGGAACAAATCCATGAACTGAGTCCAGAGGGTACTCTCACTTCTGTGTTCTTCTGCTCAGCATGAGGCCCCAGAGCATTTGTCAGCACTCAGTAAGATTAAAGCTGCTGTAACCGCTGCCTCTGATCTGCAGTTAACGGGAACCAGTTCTTGCCGTCGTCAAGCATCTTAGAAAAATACAAGATTGGCAAAGTCATTGGAGATGGGAACTTTGCTGTCGTCAAGGAGTGTGTGGAAAGGTATTACATTTAAAGTGGAAATCTTTAAGGAACAGTTAGATTGCAGTGAGTCTCTTCTTACGTCGCTAATGGAACATGTTTCATGTGGGCTCGCTTCTTATTTAGGGGGGGCGTATGTCCTGATATCAGGTAATGTGGAGATAAAGACATTTGACAGATTAAAAAACACACAGGGATTGTATGGCCTTTTTCTGCCCAGTTAAACATGGTGGATGACGATGGAGGGTACAAAGTGTGTGTATGCTCTTATCAGACGCATTCCTGGAAAGACAACTGAAGATGAAAACAAACCAAGTTTATTATGTGCTTGTTAGCAGACACAAGTTGTAGTTTCCTGTAGACATGGTGAGTTTTGATAGTGTTTTGGTGGACAATCACTAAGAATTAAACTGGTGCTCTGATTTTTTTAAATTAGATGTCGCTCTAAGCTGCTGCTCTCCACTATTCGTCTTCTTCTTGGTGCATTTGCAGCGTTTAGACATGTGTGAAATGTAGGTGTGTCCTCATGCGCCTGGCTGCAGACAGCTGGGATGACTCTGCTGATTCTGCTCAGCGGCTCCTCAGCCTGCACAGCACACTCTGTCCCGGGCGCTCGAGCTTGTTTTAGGTTAAAATTTTATTGCATCCCGGGTCCTGTTTTTACTGCATTTTCTAATTGCACTGTTTCTGCTCAGGTCCACGGGGAAGGAGTTCGCTCTCAAGATCATCGACAAGGCCAAATGCTGCGGAAAGGTTTTGCTCTGAACTTTTTTCTTGTTTGTTGCCACACTCCTCTCGTAATGCAGTTCTCAACCTTTATGTGGTGGATCAGATGGTCATCTGATTCAGCTTTCAGGGTTTCAGAGCTACAAACACATTAAGTAGAGTCCTGCGTCCGTGCTCCATAGTGCATTATTTACACCAACTCTCAGCTCACTGTCACCTGTGTGTCTCTGATCCTCACAGCTAGTATTTCCTATTCAGCCCCTCTCAAATTAGTGGCCCACATGTAGGCAGATCAACAAAGTGGAGCGTGCCCACTGAAGCCTTTGGTCTGAACGTGTGTGTTTCCAGGAGCACCTCATAGAGAATGAAGTGGCTGTCCTGCGGAAGGTCAAACACCCTAACATCATCATGTTGATAGAGGAGCTAGACTCTCCGTCTGAGCTGTGTCTCGTCATGGAGCTCATCAAGGTGCCCATCGGGCTAAAGTGAAGGCCCAAACAGGTTCACTCTCCTCATGTCTGCGTGCAATTTGACATGTAACCTTTCGACTCTTTCCCAGGGAGGGGATCTATTTGACGCCATCACGTCGTCTGCCAAGTACACAGAGAGAGATGCCGGCGTGATGGTGTATAATCTTGCCGGGGCTCTGAAGTATCTGCACAGCATGAGCATCGTCCACAGAGACATCAAACCAGAAAACCTGCTGGTAGACATGCAGAGAGACATGCACTTTTTTTTTGTTTTGTTTTAAAATAAATCTATCTGATCTGTGGGCCTCAACCCAGTTTTCCATTGTAGGTGTTTGAGTATCCAGATGGCACCAAGTCGCTGAAACTGGGAGACTTTGGCCTGGCTACAGTGGTGCAGGGACCGCTGTACACCGTGTGTGGCACTCCCACATATGTGGCTCCTGAAATCATTGCCGAGTCGGGGTAAGCTGGACATTTTGGTTTAAGGTGAAGTGATACATACACACACATGGCAGCACAGCAGAAACATGGATCTGCTGCAGTTCTGTGTTACAGACGTTTGCAAGGAATTTAAGAATTGGTTTATTCCCATTCGTGAAGCAGCACAATCATGTGACTTTGTGTTGAACTCTAACGGAGTAGCTGTTTTGTCTGTTTTTTGGTCTATTTTATGTTGAGTCAGTCTCACTGTATTTGGAACGGGATGATGGATGATGGAAAAGTATTTTTATATATCCTATAACCTTTGCTGTCTTTATTCTCTCTCCTCTCCTCCAACAGCTATGGTGTAAAAGTGGATATCTGGGCTGCAGGTGTGATCACCTACATTCTCCTGTGTGGCTTCCCCCCATTTAGAAGGTGCATTCTTATGCTCACCTCTGCAAAGGACGTTGTGTAGTTTGAGTGCTTCATCTTTTTTGTCTTTGTTGTATTTTTAAACTATCAAACATTTCTGATTGTTTTTCTATAAAAACTTAACCAAAATTCAGACTTTGTCAGGGATCTGCTACAGATGCATTTAATAGAAATATATGTTAGATTCTGTTTATGGATGCAAAAGACACTAGTGAACTGTGTCTGTGTTCAACCATCATGTTTTACTGCACATGTTAATTTTGTGTATTAGAAAAGCATATATGCAGGTATGAGGAGGTTTTCACTGTCTTTTAGAGTAGTGGTTTATTAAACTTAGTATAAAGTGCCTATTTTTCAGACATGAAGGATTCAACACAACAAATCTGGTTCAGGAGGCCTCTTTTGCCCATGACGTCCTTGTATATAAGCAAGGACGTCTTTGTTAGTCTTCTCTTAGATGTTGTCAACACCTTATTTTATTCAGTAAAGCTAATAGAAAATAGTCTCATTTGTCCTGGGGTTGTTATGAAGACCCTCAGATTATATATTCAAATATATTCCTTTTTTGTATCATTTGCCACACTCATGTGACGTCCATTAGTTTATCCTTTATGTTTATAATTATCTTCATACATTTTAAATTTAAACTATACAATAGACAGATAATATATTTGAAGCATAGCGAGCAATTACACTGAACTATAATGAATTTTGGATTATTATCTGTCTGATGTGAATAAAATGATGTGAATAAAATTGTTTATATATGCATGATAATAGATTAATAGATAAACTTTCACTTGTCAGTTGCAAAAGTGAAACGTTTTGGGTGTGTTGGTAAGAATTGTTCGATATATGTCTCAATATGTGTGTGTTTGTGCCTCAATCTAGTGAAAATAACCATCAAGAGGAGCTGTTTGATCAAATCCTCCTTGGTCAGCTGGACTTTCCAAGTCCTTACTGGGACAACATCACAGACTCAGCTAAGGTAGGTTCCACCGACAGCACACATATTGATGTTGCCTTTAATGACCAAACGCTCTATTGATCTTTATCTATCTCTAGGGAGAGTTTAGAAAAGAGCATGAGCTAATCCCAACCTTTTAAGTATGCAGACTAAAAAAAAAAAAGTCTGATTCCGGTCTACAAATGTCGGCCTTTAAAACTCACAATCCATGTGAGAACACACACAGAGTTTACACTCTTTTAATGACTAATGGCTGCTGAGGGCTCTAAATGAATGTCATGGATCAAGGTGGCAGCTCGCTCTCAGCATGTAAAACCAAACTGCTAATTAAACCCACTTCTGTGACTCCGCAGCATGAGACGCTGTAACAACACGGAGCTGCGAGCCGCTCGTTCATCTTCAGACCGGGCACATGTCTTGTTTGATGTATCACATGTGGGAGCACATGAATTATTCGTAAACACTTTTTTCGAGTTCACGCTATCCAAAACAGCAGCTTGGTTTCCTCCAGTTACTGGCGGTGGTGGGGTTTTTTATTTCTAGTCTTCCCTGTTTGAAAAGGTTCGACTAACGTTCCCTCATGCATGAGTAAGTAGTTGTTTTTCTAAGCAGTTCCTCAATATGCTTTGCCATGAAGTGAGGGATCAATAGAATCTGCTCTCTCTTTGCTTCTCTGCCAGCAGCAGGAAGTAAATGTGTTTTTTTTGTTGTTGTTGTTGTTGTTTATTTGCAGCAAAGTAAAGCAGTGATAAACCCACGGGCACATGTGGGACAATGTCAAACACAATATGCACAAAATGAGTGACTGGATGGCAAACACAGCAGAAGATCTGGCAGATATTCCCCTCAGGATATGAGAAACAAAATCAGAGTGTAATTGAAACTTTACAACCTAAAAAAATATTTAAGGTCGTATACATTTATCAGGCTGCACTAAAGACGCCAGCTCGTGGAAGTGGCTTCAGTAACCGCACAGAGGTTAATGTTACGTGTTTATTGTAGAGAGTACCTTGACACTTGACACAATATTTGCACGTCTGAGCTGCCTGCTGGTCTCGTTACAGGAGCTGATCGGAAAGATGCTGCTGGTGGACTCAGAGGCTCGATACACAGCGCAAGATGTCCTGTCCCACCCATGGGTCACGGTACTCCAAAACAGTGTTTTTTTTGTTGTTTTTTTTCAATCTCACTTTGCCTAAAACGATCGTGAGAGCTCTGTGGACTGACGCGGCCCTCTGTGTGGGACCTGTGTGTGCACGCAGGACGACGCAGTCACAGAGAACAATATGAAGGCGGAGGTCACAGGTAAACTGAAGACACACTTCAGCACGGAACCAAAGCACAGCAAAACGCCGGCCGGAGTGTCGGTCATCGTGGTAAGCGGCCGAAAGCATCCACAGCCCAACACCACAACACGACAGAGCTGTTTGTTTGGTTTTCGTATAGATTAACCGCTATTGATAATGCAAAGATTTGAACCCTGGTGAAGTTGGGTCAGGAAAAAGTGCCCACAAGTGTTTGACCCAAAAACAGAAGATTGCATCCCTCTTTGGTCCTTTGAATAACTTGTACAAAAATCAATATTCCCAGAAGGCATTGATACCACATTGTAAGCACCTCGTGCTGCTCTAAACATGTGGGATGGGATTTTAGAGACTGAAAAAGTGGATCAGCTCGAAGACTTGTCTTTAGCCCTGCTGTAGTCACATCCTTCCTTCCTGCCTGTTGGCCTCATCTCCTGTTGTGCAGTATGTCCACCCCTCATCTCATCAGGTCACACCCCCCCATCAGGCTCACGCTCGCTCCTCAGGCTCTCTCACACGACAGCCGATCGGGGGGGGGGTTTCCTTCTGAAGATCGATTTGATGCTCTTCCCGATGCCGAGAGCCTAATTTTGTTGTGAATCTCGTTTGACAGTTTGAGGTGTAAATGCGGGCCACATCCTTGGCTCCTCCTCTTCCTCTCCATCCTCTCCCTCTTCCCTCATCCTCACCCCTCCCTCACACCTGACCCAGGACCACAGGGGACGCCTGGAGCTGAGAGCCTGGTACACACTTCACCCCTTTCGTTCACTTCCCTCCTCCCTCTTCCTCAGTCCCGTTGCCTCCTGTCTCCTAACTCCTGTCTTCCTCTGCAGCCATCGCCCTTCCTCTCACCCAACCCCCACCCCCGTCTTTTCCTTTCTGTGACATTCTTAAGCCCCCGCCCCTCCTCTTTGGAAGCTAGCCACTGTAACTGCTCTCTAACTAAGCGATGTGGCTTTTGCTAACACGTACTTAGCTTTACCTTACTCATTTCATACTCATTACTCTCCTCAATGTCCATCCCCCACTATTTGTATTGCCCACAACCCTAAATATGACCTGACAAAAGTAGAGTTTTGAGAGAATGCGGTTGTTTAATCATGCAGTCAGAAGCAGTTGATAAAAGTTAATACAAAATTTCTGCGCTTTGCCTCGCTCTCCATTGTTATTCCTTTTGTGAAGAACTCATCTGACCAAATTTTAAGGGGCCGATGAATCTAGAAATCTGTAGTTGGAGACTTACAGGTATTTTGCATTTATCATACTCTGGCGCCACCGTGAGGAGAAGAAAAAGTACTGCACAGACTCAACAGTAAAATCTAAACTTGTTGTCTTGGTTTTACCATTCTCAGGCATTTATAGATGGGTAATTCCTCTGTCTTTTCCTTATCAAAAAATAACAACTATAGGGCCAGACTGCTTATCAGAACAACTGTGATCAGTATATTGTGTTGGTTGTATAGTTTTCTTCTTGAGGCACCAGTTGAGGAAAAAGTTACGATTCGCAAGAAAAAGTGTTTAAAGACTTAACATTGATTATTCGTGAAGCATGGTTTGACCTTTATCAAAGTGGCAGGTGTAGATACACACTATCTGGCCAGATGGTTATACTTTGCATGTCTTTCCAGGCAAAGACAAAAGGAACAATTTAGAGTACATGCTGGAAACAGTAGGGAGCCCACTGTGCTGATGATGTCCAGTTAAAGAGATGAGATTTAAGGAGTTCACACTTCTGTATCCTGAAGCCCAGAATCAGTGAGGCAACTCATAAGAAAACGACGAAGAGCAAGTTTTAGAAATGCAAGTGAACATAAAGTCTGGGACTGTACATGAAAAGTGCTGCTGACACGCTGATGCTCCTAAAAGCAGCGCTATGAGTTCACCTACTTTTTCCAGCCTGGGCTCAGACATCCTAACTTATTCAAGTCCTTTGCCTTTGAGTGTGAGAATCCGAGAAAACTGCAAGATTAAGCTCAACTAGTGGGTTCAAACACACATTAAGACAGCACAGCACTGTTCTCTGCCTGAAACGATCCCTCATAGGTTGTCTTTTTTTTGTTCCAGCTCAGTCCCCTCAAATGTAAAATGTCATTTGGTTTGGAAAAAAAAACTAAACAACCAGGAAAAGCACTGAGCTGGAACAACACCTGTCCTCTGGCCGTCACGCTTGTTGTGTTGAGTTTGTTTTGTGAAGCGTTAGTAAGACTAGTTTTTGTCCCTTTTTGCTTCTTTCCCTCTCCCTGCATTTCGTCCTTCTGATTTAGCACCACGGCAATGGTATGTACTAACACTTCACCCTTTGCCCCCTCTGTTCTGCCGCTGCCATCCAGCTAAAGGGCAAAATGATAAATGTTACATTTACTTATTTTGGCTTCACGGTCTCAAGAATATATCATTTGGACATTATTGTTCTTTATGAAAAAAGTGCTGCTGCTGAAGGAGAAAGTACATGTTCCCTTTTTCATTTGCCCTTTTCACACTGATAGAGTAGCTCTTTGATTTTCCTTAGTGTGTGGTCAGTGTCGGCCAAGTGTTGCTTCTTTTTCCAATCATCTTTGAATTATTGATGTTCATTTCCATTAGCTTGTCTCATCATGTGACTCATAAAGATCACTAAAAATACTAAAGTGGGTCAGAGGGAAATGATACCAAGTCTGGAATGACATTTACTCAGTGTAAGAGGAAACGGAGCTCTGAATCCAGAGTAGATTTTTTTTATTTCTATGGATGTTATTTGATGAGCTAATGGTTTTCCTGTCTGTTTGCTCAGAACACAGCTCTAGATAAGGAGCCCCTTCAGATCATCACCCGTCGTCGTCCTTGTTCAGAACAACAGACAGTGCCAAGTTCTCAAGGGAAGAAAGTCCAGTCTGCTCTCCAGGACGAACCACCTTCTCCAACCAAACGGGCGTCGCCTCCCCCTTTCCTAAAATCCACTGAGACTGCTTCAGCTGAGGCAGCCCAGAGCTCAGAGACCACCTCCGACCCCCCCGCCCTGACTAACATGCCAGCAGTCGCTGAGCTCCAGCAGCCTCCCTCAGCTCCTCTATGTTTGCTGGAGTTCTCCGCTGACACCCCCCACATCTCCTCCCCACCGGACGCAGAGATGCCCCCATCTCTTTTTCCTGATCCGTGCTCACCTCTGGAGCCTCCTCCCCCCTCTGACTGTCCTCTCTCCACGTGCACAGCCTCCTCTACACCAGTATCCTGTCCTTCTCCTTTATCCCCAACCAAATCCAATCTAAACCACTCTCCTCCCACCGAGCAGGCCTCCCCGTCCCCCGTCTCCCCCATCCAACCGGCCGTACTCTTCCCTCTCTCTTCCCCAGGAAAGCAAGAGCTCCCTTCCCCTTCTCCCGTCCATCCAACCCTTTTCCCCTCTCCCCCCTCCACACCTCCTGCCGGCCCTCCTTCTCCTAGCCATCTGCTAGCTGAAGAACTTGAGGAGGAATTCTGAATTCCCAGTTCTAGTCTAGGTGCCAGTTCCTCCCCCACACTGCCCCGCGTGGAATGAAGAGGCTAAACCACCATACTGAGCATTTCTTTGTAGCTGTAAACTGAGCCAGTGACTGCTGTATGCACAGGAGTTTTTTTCTTCTCCTTGTGAGGATTTGATCTTTTTGTGAGACTGAGGATACAAGGCAGCATCCGATTGTATATGTATTTATTTATTGTTGGAGGAGGGTAAAGGGAACAAAGTGGCTATCACTGATGTAAGTGGACTGACCCAAATTATTTTTCACCCTGAATTATTATTTTTTGCACCATTTGGCTTCCAGTTTGTGAATTTACCAACGCAGCACTATTCGGATAATTATTCAGATAATTAAGCATATCAAACCTGAGTCTGAACCTTCTACACTAACTTTCAGTATTCAGCCATTTTTGGGTATACAGTGGATGGACTAGTTAAATTAAAGTATCAAGTAGTTAGGAACTTTACTTTAATGAACCACTGCAAAGAAGATGATGAGAAAAGTCGTCTTGTAAAAAAAACCCTTCTGTTTATTATGACTACAGATTTTTGTTAAAGCATCTGAAAAACAGGAGGTACTTAGTTCATCCTCCCCTGACCCTGGATATTTACCTTTGTAAAAGCTTCCCAAACAACTCTCCTTAAGATGTGAACACAGTGGCTGGTATTCCTGCTCAGTTTTAAAAAGTTGACCTTACCTCAAAATCTTGTCTGGAGATAACTTAATCCTTCAGAATACGGTGACCTAAATACCTTTTGTAGACAATCAGATAAAAAGCTGAATTTGTTCATCCACTGTAGCACATGCCAATGCGTTCACTCACAAAATGTGATATCTGTGATCAACGCTGTATTTGTAAATAATCTGAGGCCCCTGAGCTGTCCACTCTAAACCCCAGGTAGCTTTTTCCTGTTTGAGCAGAACTCTGCATCATAGAAACTGTCCTGTACAAAAAAGAGCACCAACAGACAGACAGGTTTACTTTTCATGAACACTTACAGCTTTTGTTAAAGAACACAGGACTACATACCCCATAATGCTTTGGCTGTGTGGAACTAGTCAATACTCTTCCTTCAGGATTTTTCAACTAGCAGTTTTGATGTGTTATATTAATAGGAATGAATGTGTTGCTATGGTGACAACAGTTTACTGGCTCATAGCTTGACGATATCTTTACTACCAGCAAGGCTAAAATCCCACGTCCCACGTTCTGCCCCCAGACCACAGGATTTATTTGAGGTGTTGCCAGCAGCCCCAGACACACCTTTGCTTCTGCATGACCCTCCACCATTCCTTTGTAAGACAGAACCGTTTTACATCTGAAAAGTGAAGCTGGTACACAGCTTTTTAGATTATCTCCTGCAAAGTAGTTTCATATGCTTTGTAAAGGGAAATTTGTATGAAAAGACCGGTTCGTAGTTTAAAGAGTCAAACTGCAGGAATGGTTTTTATTAGGAATAGATCATCTGCTTTTAACGCCCCACTGTTTTCAAACAGTTGAGCAAAAAATGATAAATGCAATAAAGTCTTCAAACCAACATGTCTGTGGCGTGTGTGTATGTGGGACTAAACATTTGACCACTAGAGTGCGCTGTCTAAATCTGGTGATGCTTCTGAAAAATCCACACTGACCATTAAAGTTATAAAATTCATTTTTATTGTCAGAACTCAGCAAACAAAACACTCCAAAATGATTGCAAAGAATAATAATAGCATGAAAGAGAAAAAAAGTTCCCATATAACTGGAGATTCAAACCACTCTGAAGCGCAAACTTTAAAGAAGGGAATGTGGACGCTTTCTAAACAGAGAACCAAAGGGAAATCTCTCGTTTGAATCGCATCTAAATATGATCAATCTTTCTGTTATTTAAATATCTGGTGAAAGCTGTTCCTGCTGTTGCCCCCTGCCATATTGGAATCTAGTGTCTGCGAGGACATTTTAGGCAAGCTGGGACACTGAAGGCGAATCACGGTAGCATCACACACTTTTTTTTTTTTTTTTTTAGAGATTCCTCAAGATCAGAAAATACAATTCACTGCTTGTTCAGTCACTGAGAGTCAAGAGTCGACTCCTTGAGCAAAAGACGGTTTGCTGATTCAGGGAAGTTTCATCCTCTGATGTTTGAAGTGTGTTAAACAGAATATGACTCATGCTCAGAAACATAATCTCTAGGCAAGCACAGAGGGGGGAGACATTAAATATGGACTACATTTAAACATTACATATATAGATATTTATATAAATGTATCTTCCCTCATTAGCTGTCAAGTATATATATATATGTGTGTGTGTGTGTTTGTGTGTAAATATATATTCTTTAGACATTTCTTATTGAACCTGCTGTGTTGCCAAAACAGGAAAAGCATGTTGTGAATGACAGCTCAATAAGTATTCCCTACAAACACACCTACCGGAAAAAAATAAATCACTCACCCCCAAAGTACACAAATATTTGGAATTTTAAGTCTCTACCTCCCCTCAAATCCCTCTTTTATTTCCTGAAGGAGATGAAAATAGACTCTTACAGCTAAAAATAGATTTGTTTTTAACCGTACAATAACACAACCCCCCACCTTAAGATTTATATGAAAATTTTTTCTAGCAGATCTACAAAATATAGCAATGCCCTTTTTAAAAATAGTTGGATTCTTTCACGATTACAGGACAGATTTTCATTGTTTCTTCCATTGAGTTACATTCAGAATATCAGGTACACAGATCAGAGTCTTTCACAAGAGTTCCAACTCTGCCACATCAATCATTTTCTTCTCATCTGTCAGTCGAGTTGCTGAAGTCTTTCCTTTAGTACCTGGTCTGGTACTCGTGATGCCACCTGTTGAAGTCGTTATAGAAAAGTACGATGCTTCCAGATGCCATGCCGGTGATGATGCACCTGAGGTCGGGTGAGGAGGAGACATCAGAGCGTGTTTTCATTTCAAAATGTATACTGATGTGTGTTCTTGAGTATTTGATTATATTATTTTTACTGTCAATCCAACTAAGCTATGGAGTTAATTACCATGGCATTACCATGGATTTTGTTTTCCCTTTAATTCCCATATAAAGCAAGTTGCTGAGACAGCCGGCTTTCATTGAAAATAAAGGGGGTAAAATAGTTCATGAATTTGTTACTTTAATGTTGATGAACCTCATTCCTGGTTAAATCTAGAGTAGAATTTCAAATTATTTTTCTCACATATAAATGTCTGTGAATCCTTTTGGATTTATGGGTATAACTTGTTATTCAAAAGTCTCCAAAAGCAATGGGAGATAGCGCCTTCGGATATCAGGCCATCTCATGTTGAGCAGTTGGGACAAAGGCTGGAGCAGGTCAAATCATGAGTGTAATTGTGAGAATCTGTTTGTCTGTATTTTTAAAATTAGAATGATAACAAGTGTAGTTTTATGAGACCAAGTCTAACTCAAACTTACAGTCTTATAGGCATTTATTTTTTGGTTTTGAACTTTTTCTCTGGTTAAAGATCAAGAAGGAATTTTTACCTTTGGTCATGTGACATGGCCATGGAGCGGATTCCGGCGTCACAGCCTGGGTAAGTGAAGAGCTGTTTGAGGTCATAAACCTGCCACACAGATACCACACCTCCATCCCCACCTGTCAGGAGATACTGACCATCTCGACTAAGAAGCATGGCCTGCCAGACGTAAAGAGAAAAAAAAAAACTCATTAAAAATTACATCCATTACTGCTTTTACATCATAAATGGTTCACAGATGGAGCCTGCGTACCAGCGGTATTGTAACGTCCATAAACGCACATAAACTGTCCCCCAATGTTTAACCACATGCATAAATAGGCCTGGTCTTCTTTGGTCTGTTTATCTGAGTAAAGATCATATTATGTGGCTGTTTGATAGAACAAAAGATCCCACGATCTGTACACAGACCCAGACTCTCAACAAAGATGGCTCCCCGCAGTTAGGCTCAGAGATTTACTCATCTCATCTGCTTTTCTTGCAAACTGCAGCAGCTGAATGGCTCCCTCGGGAATCAGATGTACACAAATCAAGTGCTGTGCTGGAGTCTATTATGGGCACTGTGCTTTGTGGAAGCTAAAACTAAAACAGTCAGGAGCATCAATCAGCGAGTAACTGTAGCTGATGAAATGACGAGGCAGAATGTAAGTTCTAAAAGCAGAAAATGACACTAAGAGCTTTTGTCGTTTGTGGTTTTATGACGCTGAGGTCGGATGTCTTTCAGCCGCGGGCCCTTTGCAGCGATTCAGCAAGAGACACTTCAATCATCAGCAGCATGTGTGTTGAATCAAGCTCTCATTAAATGGGAAAAAGAAAGTTAAGGGTGGAAACAAGTAGTTTTCAGGAACTTGATTTGATTGGAAAACAAACAAGCCTTCACAAACAGAAAGTGGACACCAAACTAAGCAAATGGTTTTCATTGACAAAAAAAAAAAAAATCCACACTAGGTTTCTTAAACCCATTAAGCGCACACAAGTGACCGCCCTCTCACGCACAAAAAGATACATTACCGTCATCCAACCAGGCGGCCGCTTACAGCCTCAGGCGGCAGGTTTCGCTTCAGCCTAATTGCTCATTGGATCATCAGACCTATGACTGAAGGCAGGGCTGGTTTGATTTGTGTGGTGCAAGTGCTCCAGTAACTGCCTTATGCACAAATGTTCGGCAGTAACACAGCCCATCCAGCCCAGCCCAGCCAGCTTAGGGACAAAGAATGCCACTTTGATCAGATGTCAGCGGTCAGGACTCGTATAGACGTGCATCTGATGAGACCGATTCTTACTCCCCTTCTAGATGTTGAGTCTGAACCAAATAGAGGAGATTATCTCCTTAAATTAACCGCTCGTTTTTTCTGTCTGACACATGACTTCAGGCATGTTGTGATACCTCCACATTCTAACTGTCACTCCCTGAATGTGTAGAAGAATGATTTACCTATGCCTTCACACAACACAACCTTGTGTTCTGCAACTAAGCATTTTTGTCCAAGCCGTACCCTCGGCAGGTACCTGTATGTCCAAAACCTTTCACCAAACGTATCACCCACACTAAACTCTAGCAACCCAATTTTCCAAACCTTATCCCTTCTAATAAAACCCCTGACTAATGGCCCTGCTCCTCAGTACCTCTTTGACGTCGCTCTACTCTTGCACCTTGTCCCACATCTTCAGGGCCTGGAACACTTGCCAGCTCTCCATTCCCCACACTAATCTGTGGGCTTACAGACAGCGCTTTCAGAGCTGTAAGTGCAATTCTCCCTACTGCTGAGATTTTCAGTGTCTCTTCACTGGACAAAAATGACTCACTGCTAAAACTCAGGCACACTAATGTTGATGGACTTTGCTCAGTTTCATCATCAGATGTCAGTTAAAGTCATGCATAAATTCATGCTTTCTTCATCTTTATTGCAGAACAGATACACCCCCCAGCACCCAGAGAGTCCAAGTCTGTGCGGAGAGGGTAGATGTTCCCAGTGGTTTGTGGATTTCTGTTCAGAAACCGTGAATGTGTGGGCTTGGTACAGTTTTTCATTCCACAAAGCAAAAGATAGAACAACTAGAACAGCCAATGCAAACAAGTCAGCTGGGTGACATTCCGCAAGGTTTGTCACCAAAACGAATAATTTTGGGGGAGAAAATCTCTTGTTACCACAGCTCAGTTAATGATTTAATAACCTTAGAAATATCTAAGATGCACACAGTGCAGTTTGCTATTCAGCAGTTAAAAAAACTTTTTGTAGTTACTGGGTAGTCTTAATATACTTGTGTATCCACTAATGGAGTCCATGACCTTACTGAGCACAGCAGGAGGCAGGAGGGCTGGCAGACATGTCAGCTTGGCCAGGTAGGAGGCTGCTGACAGACATAATAAATCAGTCCTCAGCCACTGGGCGGTCAAACAAGATGGCCGATGGCTCTGTAGGGGCTAAGATGGCTGCCTTGGCTCCGATTACTAAAAAATGACTCCAGCAGAAACCCACGCACGCTGAATGCCCATATTTTCTACTTCCCCCCCCCCCCTGAACAGTGGGTGGATTCCTGGGCTGGAGAAGGTAAAATGTTTAATTTATGGGGCTGTTAATCCCTCTGTTACACAATGAAAAAAACTGCTGGGATGCTTACACTGCACGAGTTATGCCATAACTTAAAAGAATGTAATCCATTCAGTATGGCCTCTGTCACCTGATTCTGCTATTAGGCCAGGATGCCGACTGTTAGCCTGTCATCTAACCTCTGACTCCAGACCCCTATAAAGTCACAGCACATACATTCTTACTCTCCACTTCCAAATGAGTACAGCTGGCCATGACAAACACTTATTTATCCCAGAGTCACACTGTGTGGAGACCCCGATGGCTGAGAAGATTGATTCTGCTTTGTACACGAGTGCACTAAATACTGTTTGATCAGGAGAGTGGAGTCAAGCAAGTTGAGACCAACAGCCTCATTTCAAGATATTAGGATTTTCTTAACGCCATCTGACACAGATGGAATTTACAACAGTCAGGGCGAACGGCTGAGGCCGGCTGCTGCCTGCTCCGTTCCCATGCTTTATCTTTGGTGGAAACCCTGGGAAAACTACAAAGCAAATCTAAAACATTGTTAGTGTCTTTTAAAGACACAATAAAGTTCTTAGAAACCTTGAAACTAAACACTTGCTACTCTCACAGTGCTGGTAATGCGCTCAATCAGTGTAGTTGCGGCTTTGCAGACGCGGGCTGGCTGGCAGGTTAAGAGCCTCGGCAAAAGAGGTTTCTTAATACGAAACAGGCGTGCGGCTGTCTGTCAGAGCTAGCTTACATTTCCCAGGCCAAACCGGAAACAAACGGCCTGGAAACCAAAGGCAGTAGCCGCTATCTTGTGTCACTCTAGCCACCCGGGAGGAAATGTGGGCAATGGGGAATGTGTCGTCCAGTGCTGGAGGGTAGTTAATGGTGTTGGTGTCCAGGACTGACCACTCCTCTGGAATGTTTTCCACTACTGCGGCAATTTGACCTGACAACAGAGCTCTGGATCAAAAGAACTATTTCCTCTGGTGTATGCGGGTGAACACAGAAAGAGAGATGTGGAATCTCACGTTTGTCCCGAGGCACGCTGACCTTCACCTCACTCAGATCTCAAACCAAAATCGAGCCTTTAATCAGTGGGAGGACTTTCTGCACAGATGTGGTGCAGACAAACATATGAAAGTGCACTCTCCAGTGTAAAGTCATGCAGAAATGGTTAGTTCCTCACCTTGACGCTGTCTTCAACCTCCATGTGTCTAAGAAGTTTTCCATTGACACTGAAGAGACAAAACTGTCCCTTGTCGTAGTAAATCATGCAGTGACCCTCGGTGGAGGACTGAATGAGTCGTGGTCGAAGGCAGTGCTCTGGTCCCTCAAGGGTTCGTAGCAGGTCCCCATTCATAGAATGGATCAGACAAGGACCCTCTGCAGGCAGACACAACCAGAAAAGGCTCCGTTGGTTAAAAGAATAATAATAATGCAGCAGACGAAGTCTTGCAGGTGTTACAAACTTCGACTGGAACAATGCATAAACTATATGTGTGTAATGCACTGTGTTCATCATGTTGACATCAGCATTTGGCTGAAATTTGCGGTACGTGCTGGTCCACATTTTTGATAATAAAATGCAATCTTGTTTCCAAAAAAGTCAAATCACATCTGATCTTACAACTGATATATTTTCATTTCCTGTTTTTAAAATATATTCAATGGGAATTTTCTATTCAAGTTTAATGAAAATAAGTTTATACACTAACACTAAAACCAGCACTGAGACACTGAAGTCTATGCAGTTTTATTCTATTTAATGAACTGACATGATGTGAATAAACTGTAATTAAAAGAGGCAACACTGTAAGACTGATCATTTTTCCAGCACAATAAAAAAAACTAATTATCTCTTGTCTAGATGCCCCAAGACTCTTCTCAATTAAAAACTGTGTATAAACGGCAAGTTAAATAGTTTGCAAATAGCTTTCCCCTCTCTTATTTACATTTTTAAAATCTAATCTATTTCTATCTTAGAAATAACTTTGCACTGACCGCTGACTTTGCATAAATATAGAAGCCGTTGAGGTTTGTGTGGAACCATATTTTTAATCTATACCTTGTTTTTTCCAGTCATTATTGAACATTCTGTAATGTACACACTAAGAATGATTTGAAATACATTTACTTTAAGTTAAAGACATGTAGACAGACATGCTGCCTCACCTTTGCAGCCGCTGATGACGAGACCCAACTCGGCACAAACACTTACACAGGTCACTTCACAGTCGTGGCCAGTCAGGATGGCCCTTGGCGTGGTAAATGCTGCTGATATAAAACAAACACAAGTGTTGGACTCCAGCACATGTGGTACTGCTTTGTGTTCACTAGAGGGAGCAAAACACATAAAAACTAATGCACTGATGGATGGACGTCACCGGCCAGCACTGGCATGAGGAGGATCACCAGATAATGAATATAAAGAATTATAGAAAAATATCACAATGTTAAGAGAATATATGCAGAGGATTCTTTGGAAGATAACACTGGGATTTTTATTGTCATGTATGCCCTTCACACACAAGCAAACTCTCCCTTTACGGAGTTTGTCCCTGACAGTTGCCTTCTTTTTTTTTTAATTGAAATTTATTTATTTATTTCTTAAACCTTCTCCCCGTGAGTGCCTTCACTGGATCCAGATGTTTCAGAATTAAACAGGCAGAAAAGCAGAAAACCAGAGAGAGCAAGGATAAGTTATGGTCCAAGTCATGAAATTTGTGTGATTTTGTTTTGGTTTGAGCTGTCAGGGCAAGTGACAACACAAAATCGGCTGTTATTTCTCCATCTGTCTTCTCTGCCTGTGAGTGAACACACATGTATACACATGCGTGCACAGATACATGGAGCTTATTTTTGGTGTTGTTACTGTAAATACCATTATTCCTTAACAACTCAAGATGGATTAATGATAGAGATTGCTGTAGCTTAAACATCTGGCCAAAGTGTCAAAGTTTTGAGTTGGATGACTCAAAGGTACACAAAGGTATCTGAGATGTAAAACAGAGAAGCAGAGCAGGTCCGCAATGTGAGTCTGTTTGCACATGAAGCCTAAGTCCTGTTGTCCATTTCTCAGGAAGGGGTCTTATCTTTACCCACCCCAAACTTTCTCTGGTTGAGGTCAGCATTCGCTCAAAAACTGAAAAATGATAACTCGTGTTGGATCGTCCCAAATGTCTCCAAAGCAACATGATTAGACCCCGGGTTCACTAAAGCCTTTCCTCCTCAGCCCCTCACACCAACGAGAAACAACACTCTGCCTTTTTTTAAAAATTCAAATATACAACATTAATGAGAAAATCCAGGTTCGATGCAGCTTCATTGAAGAGGCTTGCCATGCCCCAAAAAGCTGTAGCTACTGTTAGCTCTTTATTAGATTTAGCAGAAAGACTGTTAACCACAGTTTTTGTGCAAAAACGCAAACAGAGGACATGTTACATAGAGTATTTGAAACCCATGTGACAAAAATGATTACAGAAATATACTTAAAATACCATGACAAATGTAGAATTAAGGAAAAATCCTATGCAGGCATGAACTGTATTGAAACATTTGTTTTGCTACTAATTGTCAGATTGTCATCAATAAGGATTCTATAACCAGCTGTTTTCACATTTAGCTGTCTGTGCATTGGTTCCAAACAAGGTGGCCCAGGCCAAACATCCACATTTGATCCAGTTAACCGGTTAGCCTCATTGCCACTCAAAGGCTCAGCAAGGCCAGGAACCACAAAATGATGCTGGATTTTGCTGAGTGAAGACCAATAAAGCCAATAAACTGAATAAGATATCAGTTTTAAGGCATGACCAGCCATTTGGTTTGAATTAGGTCCACATCTGATTACAATCTAATACCTGTACATGACCAAAGCTGGAACACTGAGGAGGGTATCAACTATCTGTGTGTGTCTGTGTGGCAATGTGCCAGTGTGTGTGTGTGTGTGTGTGTGCATACTTCTACCACTTGTGGTGCGGGAATATTAATCTTTTAACAGTCAGTTTTTAAACCCAAGTTTATCTTTCAGAGCTAAAATAATGTCAATTAAAAAAAAAGGAATCAGTTACTTTGTGTTTGTTTACCCCCTGAACATTGTGTATATATATTTGTGTTGTACTGTATAATTCAGCTTTTAAGTAATTTGGGTAGTCATTAAGACGTATGTGTTTGGTATACACGGTATACAAATACATACACACCATGATAACCCAGGAAAAAACAAATACAATACAAAAAAAAACTTTTTTTTTGTAAAGCCCAAAATGATAGAATTATGTTTTCAGGCATAAAGAAAAAACATCAACAGTCTGTATCTTACCTGAGTGATCTGTGTATGTAGATAACACAGACTCATGGGTAAAGTCTTTAAAGTGAACTCTTTTTTGTACGTATGCAAAATATTTTCAGCATTTTAGAATAAAAAATTAACAAGGGGTTTCCAATCCCCTTAGATATACTTCAGTATATATTAATTATATATTAATTATTGGGATTATATCTGCGCTTAGCTGGCTGCTTCTAACTTAAAGAAAAAAACGTGAAGAGAGGTTTTTGTCAAATATGAAAAGAATCTCAAGGCAAGAACTGAACCAACAAAACAGAAGTACAGCATCTGACATTTTATATTTCCATAAGACGACACTTACTCCCTGCTGTTAAAAGGTGGGATGTGTGGCAGATGTTGTTAGCCAACAGCTTTGACTACGGCCTCAAACACTCAAAAGTATTCACTGAAGCAGTGCAAACCCTTACACCTTTAATACGTATGAGAATTGCTGTCAAGATAAACGTTTTCCATGAAAGAAAAGCATTAGAAAACTGTCTGCAAATTTACAAAATCCTCTAACAAAAAGCAAAGAAGCGTTTTTATTTTTGAAATAGATAAGATTGACTTTTTTTTAAAGCAAATTAGCTTATTAGTAAATAAGTTGCAATGTAGCCGTTTCCTCTATTTAAGCAGCAGATGGCAGTAGTGTCTGCTGAATCTGCCCTGCTCAGCAGGAGCTCAGAGCGCATAGTCTGTGTGTTCATGGACATATCACCCATTCAGAAACACACAAGAGTCAAGCTTATGAAGTTTTCTAGAGCTCCACAGATCCTTATGCGAGAAAAGAATTGGTGTGTTTTTTCCCTGCCCTCTTTAACTATTTGCTGATTTCGGCATTCATGTGTTTGGGTGACGAGTGAAAATGAAAAACAAAAATATCAAATTGTGAGCATTTATGCGTGTGTCACTGTTTGGGCATGCTGCAGAACTTCAAGTCTGGGAGAGCTTTCTGCGGTTTGGGGCAATGGAGCATCACATTGTGGTGGTGAGGGGATGGGATGATGAGAGCTTGGTCTTTTCCTCAGGGGTTAGTGTCAAGACATCTGATGTTTAGATGCAAATGCACCACAAGGCACGTATATGTAGAAAATATGTCAAATTTATACTCCGTATTTTAGTCGTGGTGTGACTAGTTTATCATTTTAGCATGATTCCATTATTGTGTTTGTGTTCCCAAAATAGCACAAGGAATATTTGCTTGAGGGCAGTGAATTTAATTTGGCCTAAAACATTAATTTTGAATGTGTATGTATTAAAATTAATAGATTTTCTTTGATTTTGAAATACCACATTAATGCAAATGAGCTGAGATGCAATTCTTTGATACAAAAAAGCAGTTTTGCTTATTAACCCAATCGCAATTTGTCATAAATTTCATCCCATTTGCAATGGATCACTTAACAACTTGCACGCCTATCTAAGCCGGCCAAATTAGCACCGAGAAGGTTTCGAACTGAGCAATGTGTGTGCAATGCTTTGATCATAGCTAATGCCATATGTTATGGTAACGCAAGGGAGGCCCATGACATTTTTCACTTTTATCGACTAGTGTGACCCCGTGGCCCTCAGATGGTGGTGAACTTTCATGTGCTGGCCGACGACCCCCAACATCACATTTAACGTCTCTAAGTGGTCCTCACTTTCACTCACATTAAGGACAGATTCTCACACACATTCAGACACACACGTAATATCTGGCCTAGCAGAGACACACAGACACAGACACACAGACACACACAGACACACACAGACACACACAGACACACACACACACACACACACACACACACACACACACACACACACA
>JABUIW010000012.1:4752529-4981071 GCA_013363375.1 Menidia beryllina | reverse complement strand
ACACACACACACACACACACACACACACACACACACACACACACACAGTACAATCCAAAACACATTATCAAAAGCTGTTCTTGGTGTGACAGTGTTGCGAAATCCAATCTGTATGCAGGAGGCCTGGCCTGGTCAGACGAAACTAGTTGTTACTTTACAGAGGGAGGCCGTAAATCACACAGTCACAACTGTCTGGGAGAGGGAGCACTCAGAGAATACCTCTACGTGTTTGTGTGTGTGTGTGCTGCCATATTGGGCTGTGTTCTTACTGCCTGGGCTCTCTCCAATGCTGCTGTTCTTCCCATTCCAGTACCAAAGCAGTAGCGTGGCATCCCTGGAGCCTGAGAGGACGTAGCAGTCTCCTCCGATGTACGACTCGGAGCGGGCAAGGCACGTCACCACATCTCGATGCCCAAACACTATCTGTGTCAGTTTGCCTGTAAACAGCATCAAAATATGACAAGAATAAATAGAGTCGTGTCCATCTTCCATTAAACAAAATAAAACAGCAAAGTGTATTGAAAAAAAAATAAAAAATTTTAAAAGCATAGCGACATGGTTCTTTCAACTTCATATGCAACTTGCTTTAACAAAAGGAATTTATTTTCTGATAACCAGAACTCCTGATTTGGTAGAGCATGTTTGATGATCGCCTGCCTGACTAGCTGATCAACATGAGATCAGACTTTTGCTAATCCAAGACAAGAATAAATGTTTGCCACGGCTTTGTGTGTGTGTGCGTGTGTGTGTGTGTGCCTGAGCACATACACTGTGTTCCATGTGTATATGTAAAGAGGCTAATTGCTGTCAGATTTCAAGACCACAGCTCTACTGTCTAGCTGTCTTACACTCATTACGCTCCTCATAGTCTGACCTCTGCAGTCAAACAGTGGATAGTTTGTGGCACATGACATTTCTGTCTTGGTGTCAAAATCACCATCCTGTGGATCACTGAACAGCTTCACAATGAAATGATGGGAGTTATTATGAAAGTGGGCGGGTCATTGACTTAACTTCCAAAGAAGAACAGAGACATCAAAGATGTGAAATGTTTGACATTTCTATAAACAGTGAGAATAAGTAATGATGGCTGCTGCAATAATAGCTACCATGCACCTCATATCAAACACACATTCTCCTGCTCCCGCACATGCATGAATACAGACGAATCAAACTGGGGGCGTGTGTGCATGTTGGCGTGTGAGGCTGTGTTTTGTGCATGTGTACCAATCAAGCTTTGTAATTGATAAAATGCCTCTGTTCTTTAACCTGGGGGAATTAGGGACCTTGGTGGCAGCTGTTGAACGTGTGCGATTAAACTGCGTTCACGTTCCAGTCACACAGCCTCATGGCAGTCACACAATAGAGCTATCTCTGCACTCCCAACCCTCCTCCCCTCCCCTGTCCAAAAAAGACAGCGAGGGCCTGGCCTGTAGAAATTGAATTGGAAGGTGTTGTATAGATGCATGTTCCACTTTGAATGGGGCTTGGGGGAGCAGTGAGGAGCTGTGCACAGCGATGAAGCTGCAGACAGTTTCATTTAAGACCCCTGACCTTATGGTATTTTTGTGTGAAACCTTTGCATTTAATATGTATATAAAAATGGAAAAATCAGTGCTGCTACAGCAGGACAAACCCTAAAGTACTGTAGAGCACATTTAAGTGAGAAGAGTATTTCAATATCTATATGGCACAGAGGAAAAAGAAGTTATGCAGTGCTCTTCTATCTTTATCCAGGCAAAGCTCTTTATATTAAAACCCACATCAAAATTTACACACAACACACCCAACTCTTTTGTTCTCAGTGCCTCTTCCTCACAAAATACTGAACATTTATCAGTACTGTGCTGTGCATGCAGACTGGAGATGCTGAAATTTTACCATCACATTTCTGAGTAGAAGAAGCAGCCGTAAGCATAAATTCATGCAAAACCAGAGTTTGATATAGCAACTCAAAGAGTTTTTCAGAAATTATGCAAAACTGTGCTAAAATTCCAAATATGGAGGAGGGACTACAAAGGACGGAGGAGATTTGGTAAAAAATGCGTCAGTGACTGGACAGTGAAGACAACAAAACGCGTGCTGTTTTGCTAACTGCAATGATTGTACAACACACTTACATACTGATAGCAAATAGCAGCTGTAGATTTCCCCATGTGTTATCAAAGTGTTTTCCAAACAATGCCCTTAAGGAGGTGCAAGCGAGGCAAGGGAAGCGTGTCAAACTTAACGGAGGATTGATCACATCGCAT
Source organism: Menidia beryllina (assembly GCA_013363375.1). Lineage (NCBI taxonomy): Eukaryota > Metazoa > Chordata > Actinopteri > Atheriniformes > Atherinopsidae > Menidia > Menidia beryllina. The sequence goes on along the minus strand of JABUIW010000012.1, from coordinate 4,978,819 downwards.
TGCACTGTACCTGAGTCGGTGGAGTAGACCCGGAAGCTCTTGTCCCAGAAGCCACACAGAAGGATGAAGCGGTTGTCGGCTGTGATGACAAAACACTGGGAGCTGATCTGAATGCTCTGATCCAGCAGGTCTGAGATCTGACGACGATGAGTGCCCACGTTGCTGGCTAAACGAGAAAAAGCAAACACAGGCTTACATGCTGAAAATTAATAGTGGTGCACAGAAGTATGAAACTTACAGTGCGATCCAACAAACAGTATATCAGCAGTTTAGTGTTTATACAGTATATCAGCAATCTTCAAAGAGCTCACACTTTGATGCACCTCCACTGGAGCTTGAGTGCAAAGAAGATTTGTGAGAGGATACATAAAACATCCTGGAGATTAAGTTTATATGGACTTCACATTTTCCATGAGAGTTTGAGAGGCTGAGTAATGTCCGAGTGTGCATAAGCTTCGCAAAATACATACACCACTCCAGTCAGGACAGACGCTGGAAATTCATCTCGGTCTTCTGATTAAGCACAGATAGTTACAAGGCTAATTTATTTGACATTCTGTTACATGAATCATCTTTTTTTTAAAATTATTTTTAAAGAGATATGTCAATTGTCTTTGTTTTTAAAGGAGTCAAACACACCGGGGAACAGGTGAGACTTGGAACGTCCAGTGTGTCTGCAGTTACTAATATTTCACCCAATTTTTTAACATCTCCCAGAGCCACAGATGGCTCAACACTCATCCTCAATTTACTGTGTTTAGCTCAGGCTCCTCTTGGAATGCAAACAGTGTAAATATATTGCTGACAAGAACAAAACTCCCAGCTATCTTCCCCAAAATGTGCGCACACTCCCACTAACAGAAAAAGCATATTATTTAGTACATGATGATAGTGTAGTGTTTGAATTGATGACCAATGTGCCATGGGGGCAAATGTCAAATTATGGAATAAATAAATAACAGATATAGCTAAATGAATCCTTAAAGGCATGTTTTCATACGCACTGTAACAAATAGCACACAGCCACTGCAATGCTCTTGCAAAAACATGCCCTGAATGCGTAAATGGTGATGGTAGGATAAGATTTATTTTATTCTGCCTAAGGGCCACTGAAGCAGAGAAGTACGGCACTGTATGGGTAGATAAAGATGAATATCTGAGAATCAACTCTGGTTATTTTCAAAAGTCAAGTTATTAAGGGAAAAAAGGGTGGAAGGGGTCCTGTGAGACAGAGTGACCACAGCTTTCACAGAGAAAAGACGGCCCTTTTTGCAGATGTGCCTGAGATTACAAGAAAGTACAGAAAAAGCATCGGATGTGGGAGCCAAAAGTAAAAAAAAAAAAAAAAAAAAAAAACAGGCTTGTCCTCACTGCTCTGCTGGTGCGTCCCATACATCACTGCAGCTCGGCACTCTTCTCCTGCTCATCAACAAGTCGTGACGGATGAGAGGCGCCCATATTGTCCTGACAGCCATCCACCGTGCATTCTCAATCACACATTATTACCACATTCATATTCATTTCCACTGACACGCGTCCTTTCCCTCCGCTCAAATTAAACCAAAGAAGATGCATTCAGGGAGGGAGGAAAGGGACGACGGAGAAGAGGCAAGAGGGGGAGTTGATGATGAAATGCTGGCCTAGGCCACAGCTCATTGCATTCCAATTTGCATGCAAATGGTTTGGTGTGAGAGCAGGGCCTATATCATGACAAGTGAACTGGGGTAGAGGCTGAGAAACAACTCTAATCTACTGTCCAGGGACACTGCCATGAGTCACCAAGAAGCCAGCAGGATTCATACACAAATCCACACAAAAACTAATTTCATGCATATATAAGCTCACACTCAAGTGTGTGGAGATTCTTCAACTCGTAAATGACAGCATACCTATCAGAGGGTCAATTTCCACAGGAAGTTGGTACTGCTGCTCGGCTGAGCTCTGTTGACCTGACAGAGAGGAAGATGGATTGGATTAATATTGTAATTGAGTGGCCACATGAAGTAGGTCATTACAACACACTGAAAACTATAACCATAAGGTCAGAATGTGACAACTGGCCCACGAGTTCTCCAATGAATTATCCATGAATTATTTAGTAATTATGCCATAAGGCGATAGAGAATGTAAGGCAACAAAATCCTTTTTTTTCTTTGCCCAAAAGTATCTATACGATACGTAAAATATTGGAAAAACAATGACAATGCAATTACCTTGAATAAAAACAATTGCCATTCTTTAAAATCAAACTAACTAGAAATTGCAAATTATTTTGAAAATGCGTTTTTGTTTTAATGCACTGTCAGTCTAAAATAGATTAATCTGAAATAATTCTAGCATTTAAGAAATTATCTATTTCATTCAGGTTGAGAGCTGCTGATTACCTTATTCAAGAATTTAACAATGTGAATTGTTAGATGCCCCAAATACAAGCAAGAGACACAGAAAGCTTGAATCTGCAGAGCTTTAATGTTAATGGAAACATTATGATCAGTGTACTCTGCGGTGTGCATGAATGACATTCTATTGAGAATTTACCAGTCTTCATCCTTGTGAACTCAGAGATATCAAATTTAATGTATCTTCTGCGGCAAGACGGATGTTGAGTAAATAAGGTTTTGCAAAGTGATCAGCGGATGTATGAAGGTGGACGTGAGATCTAATGCGGGCTGCTACATGTGTCACATTTGATACTGCTGTCTGGTAGACACAGTCAACTGTCTCCCAAATCAACGTCCATCCGATGGGGACGTGATGGGTCAATCCTCATAAATTAGATGTTTGAGTATTAATTATTAAGGACAGGCAGCTTAAAATGCTGTGTTAATGAAACAAGGATTTGCATTTTCTTGAAATGACATCCATATTAATTAATATCAGAGGTCAATTGGTATTTTTATTGAGACAAAAAGCGCGAGGACATCCGAATGTTTGTTTGCATGGCTACAAGATTCTCACCTGTCAGGCCATGCCACTTGTTGACAGCAAAGAGGCGGTTGGCAGTGACCGTGATGATTCCAGGTGACGTTAGACCTGGCTGAGTGTTGGCTGCTATGTGGGTCACAGGCGAATTGGATGGGAACTTCAACACCATGATCACATCCTGCTGCATCTGCTCCGTGAACATCAGCGGGGTCTGCAGGAGAAGATACTGTTCAGGCCCCCGAGGATGGACGATGGGACGAATGGATGAGAGAGAAAAAGAGCGGGGAGAAAAGGAGTGACGTGCAAAGAGCCAAACAAAAAGTTGAAGGATGCAGCCCCAGAAGGTGGCAGTGAGGAAGAAAAAATAAATAGGGAGATGGAAGACAGAAAAGCAGAGAGTTAAAAGCGGGAAAACGCATTAAGCAGAAGTATAGCAGTACTAGGAAACAAGTTTGACCAGAAAGACCAAGAACTTGTTTTTAACAAAGAGAAATAAGGAAATCAGGGAGGATATTCATTTTTGATTCCACAAAGACTTTAGTGTAAACAGAAATGGTGAAAGATAAATAAAGATTAAATGGCATTCTATTAAAGTCTCCTACTCCCTTCACATGGTTACATTGTTCACAGTTGACAAAGCTTGTAATTCTTAAAGGTTCAACTTCAGCGTTAATTTATCATGACAGTGAACTAGAAATTGTAAATCTGAAACTTTCCATGCAAACCTAAAAAACACATTTCTAAAACCCCTTCAGAATACCAATGTGAACCATAACAGAACTGAATGCTTTCAGGTCAGGCTCACATTTACCTTTCATGGGCAAGATCCTAGAAAAGTTGGCTTCTGAACAACTCAGCTGTTATCTGAGCTAACTGTATCTCAGGGAAATTATATTTCACACTCTGTCCTCATCAATCGACGTAAAAACAATGGTATAAATAGCAAATGACCTCACAATGACATAGAAGAAAGAACAGACAACAGATCAAAGGCTTCCAGATGTAAGTGCTGCACCAGACACCACAAATGATAGCATCACCTAACAAAAGGTCAGGTCCTGCTTCTGCCTAGCTGTGATTTGGGGTGCTCATTGGTGAAATTAGATGCTCCGGATGTGGGACAGCAAAGGGGAAAACACTCTCTGGGACTGAAATAACAGCCAGTTGTACGTCTGGACACAATTCCTTCATGTCCCAACAGAGAAATTGTTTTGAGATAATCCTCTAATAAAATGGAAATGATTATTTGTAGCAAAAGCAGGAAGACCACCGTGAGAAATACCAGGGAGGGCTGGGACACTGCTAGCAAAGGCAGTATGGGAGACCCAGCTTATCACCCCCATAATAATAAGCCAACTCTCTATATGTATGGTGTTGTGGTCCAAAATACTCAGTTTGATGAATATTATTCAGCGGTGGAAGGTAAAACTGAAAGAAGAGACATACAATGTTCTCTGCATTAATTATTTTATATTTCAGGAAAAACTTTCAAACAATTTCTTAGATGTCTTGGTCAAACTCTTACAATCTTCTAGCTTGCATTATCTTTATTAATCTTTATGCTTACTAAAGAATAAATAAAATATAGAGAATATACCAGAGTAAGATTTTAAGATTCTAAACTTGCATTAATGTATTCTGTTTTCTAAATTTCTTCAGGTTTCTATCCTTTCTTTTCATAAATGTTAAGAACTCTTGCTTTCTGAATTGTGCCATAAAAAAAATAAACATCCATAGTCTAACAAGAACAAGTCTAACAATATCAGGGAAAAAAATGTGCCATGGAGGGATTTCTTTACATCTGTTGTTTTGTTTTTTAAACTATTAAATCCCCAGAGTTATCTCATATATAATAAAATATGGAATAAATGTAATTCCAACACTCGAGATGGAAAGGCAACTTTTCAAAAAAATAATGTTTTTTAAAAACAGCAACGAAAAAAACAAACACTTAATGTAGTTAATCTGTTGTCATATTATTAAACCTAACTTTATGGGATGAAAATGTGCACCATGCACTGATTTAAACTTGTTCCTAGTGTTATTTATCCATTGCTGTATCATAATAAATGCCCTTTCATTGACCTTTCATACAGTTTCCTATGCTTAGACAAGGTTTAGCACCATTTTTTAAGTGTTAGTACTAAGCAGCTTGAACAGAAAGCTATTTTCCTCCTTGCGTGTAAAGAAGAGGAACATCAGTGTTAAACATCAGGAACAGACCTGAGTAAATCCGGTGTGTCTGACAGCTAACCAGAAGCACTGACAGTATCATTACCACCAGCATAGGCAGATGCCGACACTCTGACAACACACTTGCGTGAGAGAGGAAGGAAAGAAAGTGGAGAGTAAGATCATATAAGAGGACAGAGAGCTGAGCGTTCTGCGGGAGTAGAGGGCTGTAAGCAGGGTTAGAAAAGTATCTGGAAAATGTTGTCTGAATAGCATGTTTTGAAAACTGTATGTAGCAAAGTTCAAATTAGAAAAAAAAAGTCAGACAGTTCACTACATAGTTGGGCGGTGAATTCAAAGTGAAATTGTGAGTTTGTGTGTGTGTGTGCGCTGGGTGGTGGTCCAAAGCCAGCTGTCAGCGCCGCAGGGACACCACACTAATAGGGACTCAAGGGACCTTGGCCCATCAGAAGCAGAGCAAGCACACTGACTGCACTCGTTGGCCCTTAAAGGGCCATCACTTCAGAACTTCTGCTAACTGCTCTCTTTCGCTGATCTCCTCCGTTTCCAGCTCAGGTGGAAAATCTGGCTCAAACCCAGGTTTCCAGCATGAAGCTTTGCTTTTCTCTTGAAAAGCGTTTACTAAACACACATGCACATAAATGCTTGTGATCTCTCCTTTCACAGACACCTCACTAATGATGAGAGAGGGGAAGATTTCTAAACCGAGACCGTATTTTCCCACAGTGGGAGAAGGCAAAATGGGGTACAGGAGGTAAATGAAAATGATGAAAAGAGTAAGTAACAAATTTGGACAAAGACTTAGAACTTGTTGGAATGCAGACCAGAAATCAAAGATAAAAATCGAATACATCTTAGTTGGCATCTGAGCCCCCTTTTCAAAAATTACATATCTACAACATTTATTAATGCACGTTTATGCAGCACTCACCACTTGCATGGCTGAGCTTCGGGGTGGGTGTGGCTCAATGAGCAACTGACAGGGGGTCTGTCCAAAACTCCTGATTTGGGATTCCACAGCCTGAAGAAATATAAAAGTAAAATAAAAAAATAAAAAGCAAAATATATCAATGTCATATCAAAGTCATTTTGATTATATAAGTCTTGTTACATATGTATATGATCATTTTGAGCAAATAAGAACAACAATCGAAGAATCCACTTAGATATGTTGCAGTAACATCAGGTTCTAAAACATATAAACAGTATAGACACTTATGATACTCTCACACACATTTACACACAACCATCAATTTATCCTCCAGAGCAACCCCGAATCAGAGGGAGGCTGGGCAGGCCGGCTGGTATGCTTGGTTAGGTGGTGCTAATGAAGAGGTATAGCACCATAAATGTCAAAGCAGACGCCAGCTGAGCAGCCCCTGGACACCATCACACAGCTCACTGTCAGGCCAACTAACGTTGGGAGTGATACACTCACTTTATTGATATATAAGGCTTTGTTTAAGTCAAATAACATGCATGTTAACATAGCATGTTAAGCGCCACAGCTAAGGTGGCTTTCAAAACATCAATTTTTACTAAGAAACTATCTAACTTAGATCTAACTTAGAAACTTTTCAGTTTCAGCTGAGGACAAAAATATGTCTAAAAGAAATGCTTGTGAATTTGCATCCGTGCATGTGTACATAAAACCCCCAAGAGTAATTTTGTTATAACCCAGAAAAGGCTGGAAAAGTGCATTATTACATTAAGGCGACCATAAACTACAGCAAAACCAAGCATGTGCAGCAGACAGCAATGATAGAGTTAACAATGGGGACAGGCAGACAGAAAATGACCAACACAAAATGATGACGGATCCATCAGAATGTCAGTGTGCTCTGTGACTGGCTGTGTGGGAGTGACAGCTTGTGTGTGTAGTCTGAAACGTTTGAGCCTGACTTGGCGTAGACTGGGAATGAGCTCATGGTTGAGGCTTGCATATGGTATTTCCATGAGAAAAAGGTTCTGAAATTAGTCAGCTCTTACCCATTGTCTGAAACTATCCAGAAAGAGGAGTGATTTTCTATCGGTTTCTTCACCAAATTAGGGCTTAAAAATAAGACACAAAGGCACCGACATATATTTATTTTTTGCTCAGTTTGTTTTGTATCTTAGACACAGGGGAGATCCAACAGGGCAGAATTTCTTCTCTGGTTCCCTGATTTTCTAAAAAAATACTTTTTATATAGAATATTTCTTTTCAATTACAGTCAATTCTTTTAATGAATAAAGCAGTAAAAATGTATATCACAGTCAAATGGCAGATCTTAAAACTGTATAAAAAATTAAAGGGGTGGCTTGAAAAAACTATATCGAATTTTCATCTTTTGCATCATAAAGGAAATGATGAATGAATGATAAAGGAAGCATTGGATCTTCTATCAGATCTTATAATGGTCAACCATACGAATCATTAGGGCAGTTTTACTTGGTAAAATGAATTAATTGATGAAAAAGGAATAGTGTATAGTTGTGTAGTCCTGGCCAAAATGGTATTATTCTTAACACACTTATGTGGTCAAGCATGTCACATCTGACAGCGGCAGTGTTCTTGATCCTCTACTCACAGATTCATGTTTATTAAAAGTGGTTTGTAAGAACGAATGGAAGAAAGACACGATGACATCGAAGAGCAGAACTCCTCACAGTTGCATTTTCACACTAATCGTGATGGAGAGCTGAAATGTTTTCTATCACATCCAGTCAGTCTGAGAACATCAGAGCATCATTCAAGGTCAAAGTTCCACTTTCCTCTGACTAAGAGCGAGAGCATTTTGCTTAAGCTAATGTGTGGAAGACACTCCTCAAAGGCACTCAACTTATCTTCATTAAGTTCAGATCTGACATTTACGAGGCTGTGGAACGGCAGAACACGCTGACCTAGACTGAGCCACTTTCCAACCCTTTATGCCAATGCAATGCTCAGGTGATTATACGAGAGGCCAGTCACAAGGCCAATCTCTTTCGGAAGCGCTGGCCCGTGTCTGATGAGGGTTTTCTGAATTCTATACATTTAAATGACAGCAACGCCCTCATCTCGGATGCCTCACCCTGTCTTTTGATTTACTCAGCCAGTTGACAAGATGAATCCCCATGTAAAACATTGTGCTTTTATGCTAATCAAATCCAGTAACACTGACTCTGAATAAAATTCAATTGTGGGTAAAGTATTTCTGACCAGCAATGTGGCAGGAAACCTGGCATCTGAGCTTTTATTGTTGGTCTTGAATATTTAGAGCAGTGGAGATCTTGACCAAAGCAAACAGACTAGCATGTCTTATGTTGGTTGAGCGACTTTGGCAAAATGTCAAAGCAGGTTCACTGGCGTTGGCCCTTTTCCCGTCTTCTGCCGAATTACGCAAACGCTGTGCAATTCAAATAGGGCTCTGTGTTTTGTCGCTGGTGTGCGGCAGTGGGATTTTCCATAATCATATGTGAAAAAAAGGGGAAAGCCCTGTATAAGTAGGAGAAGGCGAGTCAGGGAGTGTTTCTCTTAACACACCAAGAGGCAACCCAGATGTGCACGCAAGCCCTGCAGACGAGGACATGAATGAATCTGCAGGACAGGAAACAATCATGGGCTTGAAAAACATGGCAGTGGTATCCACAGCAGTCAGCAATCTGTGCTGAGAAATTCCAAACTTTCTCCCTGGACTTAAATGCACAAATAAACACACTACTATGGGCATCTATGCTGATGAGCACAAATAAATATACGGAAGTATGCAAGTGCCAATGAGTGGATCTAAACACACACGGAGGTGTAAACATATTGAGGAAGGATCCGCACCCATGTCTGTGGGACTGTGTATGGAAACTGGAAGGCTAAGGCTGGCAGGGAATTGGCTTGGCAGGAACAGGAGGATCAGCAAAACAAAAATACAGATCCCACTCCCCCATTCTGTGTCCACATGCACACTTTATTCACACACGTCTGTAAAGACCCCTCCCTCCCCGACGGTGAACTGCCCCAGGGCCTGCCTTAATGCAGCCTAGCCTGGCCCCGGCCACAGCTCAGGCTGAAACAGTTGTCACTCAGTCATGACAGACTCTGGGGACACTTTCGAACCCCAATCCCCCAGTCTCACAGCTCCATGAGCCCCCCCCTCCTCCCCAGCGCCCAGATGTGACGAGGCCCAGGCCTGAAACTCTGCTTCCACCTTCTGCCCAGACAGGGCACGTTTCCTTCCGCACAAACACAGTTGACGGCGAGCAGTGGATTAGCTCACAGGGGTAGCGCTGCGATAGTTTATTTAACTAATTAAAGTGCTCAGACTGGGGTTGTTTTCAGAGGCATAAAGCAGCCGACCGGAATCACACCATCAGAGAGGGAGAGAGGCAAGAGAGAGAAAAGACACGCCTCCTACATCTCTGGTCTGGGCAGCAGGGCAAACTTTAATGCTTTATAATGTTTCTTTACACAAAATCATCAATAAGGTTTCCATTTCCGTCCTGATTGAGTGTGCTATAGTGATATTAGAAAGCAAGTTAGTACCGCGTTCTATCACAAGAATAGTGGAGGCCTGGACATCCAAAGTGTGCATACCTGCCGGCGGTTGACTAATACAGCTTCTATCATGTGCACCTGCCTCTTATGGCGTCCTGAATCCTGGTAGATTAATCAATCCTATTGTCACTAGAACCGCTTGGCAGAAATAGTAGACAGGGATCCAATTTTCTGGTGTGTGTGTGTGTGTGTGTGTGTTAACTACGAGAATGGGTAATGGGCTGAGCTTGAAAATGACCGGTGAGCCCGGATAATGAATCTGCATGTGTGTGTGTGAGTGTGTGTGTGTGTGTGTGTGTGGATAAAGGCCAAAGCACATCTGGATGGGAATTAGGGTGAATGAGGTGATAAATCAAAGATGTACCCCTGGTGCCCGCGATGCTCCAGTCACCGAGCATGAAGGGCAGCATTACAGAGGCGCTGAGAGGCTGTTCGGCCACTTGATATACACTGAACTCATCTCCATTTAGATCTGAATGCCAGGAGTGGTGTTATTTATTACAGAATGAGTCTCGTTTGTTTGAGGCTTGGTATTGCTTACATGATTTTTAACACCCTAAAGTGAACTTAAGGGAACACGACAATGAGAAAGTCAGCTGGTCAACAGATAAGTGGTTATCTGTTGTGTTTCCCCTTCTGTATTTCCGATTCCCAGATCTAAGGAGTTGTGTTTCATAAACGGCAAAAATAGTCAGAGTAAGAGCCACAATGGAGCACACTATAATACCCCTTTAAGAGAGGGTTATTCTTTATATACCATGACATCAAAAAGAGAACACAACCCCCTTTAGTGCTAAAACTGACTGGAAAAAGGGTGAGTTTGTCTTGCTGCCAGCAAGCCACCTTTAACAGCGGATTGGTGAAGTTGTCAGGGCAGTGTTTGGATGCTGAGGAGCTAGCAGTGTTTCTCTTTACAGCGCTGTGTTTTGTGTAGTTGCTTTCGGGCAGGCTGGTGTAGGCTTATGAGTGCAGCAGTTCAAAGTGGTGGAAATGAATAATGAATGAAAGCCAAGGAGGAGGCTTTAAGGCCTTAAAGTGGAATACTTGGAGGAGTGCTTTCAAGAGGTATCACATGAGGAAAAGGCTTTGCTCAGCAATAGCTGCCAGCAGATTGTTAGCTTCGCTCTCCTGTGTCATTCTGCCAGCAATATAACATGGCTAAAGGCGTCAAAAAACACCCTGAAACATAGATGGAAATAAACAAAAAGAGATGCTTTTATAATATCAATCAGATTAAGCATCCATGTCAGAGTACCCGAGTGTATTTACTGTATTAATATATGGTCTCTTTAGTCAGCAGGATCTGCAGCAGCAGTTCAATCAGTGAGCATTAGTGTTTGTGTACATGCAACACTTTAAGGCAGCAACCTCACCTCTCTGAGCATGGGGTCGTTGATGGTGCTGAGGTTGACTGCTCCTTCGTAAGTCAGATAATAGAAGACGTTTAGGGCTCTGGCTGCTTCGGGCCCCTGCTGCTTGTAGCCGAAAATCAAATCAATCCATTGGTGAAGCTGGCAGGATACAAACTCGCTCTCCAAAGCCTGTGAGTGGAGGAGAGGACAAATTATGATAACACTGTAAAGTTCAGGAGAAGCATGACATTTAAACACCATGCTCTGACCAAATGTTGCCCACCAAACACACTCATCATCTCATTAATAAACAGCAGTTATAACCAAAGTCCCTCCTGAATATTCTGCTAATTGTTCTAGGGGTACAATCAGATAATTATTTCTATCATGAGAAAAATGCACAGTGTATCTATAGCTGATCATAAGGGATCATCAAAACTCTAGTAGCTCATTAGGGAGCCATTTCAGCTTCTGCCTTTGTTCTTTTCTCTGCAGCTCATGAGGCGATAAGAGCACCATGCTGCATGTCTGCAGACTTCTCTGCATCTCTACAACGGTGAGCCGTTTTCCCTCCTCATTAGTCGGCAAAGGAGGGAAAAAGCATTTATGTTTCCTCATAAAAATAGGCAATTGTGTTAATTTGTGTAAAGCTGTCTGCTCACAAAAGCCCACTAAACACAACCAAATTAGAATGAGGCAGCCCTTGATTGTCATTGCTGCCTTGTGTCACATTAATTTGTGACAAAACATTAGCCTGCACTGCACTTAAATGGCAATTTATATCATTTAAATTTTTACTGCTGATACCAGTGCATCCTTCACTTAAATGTGTCTTTCTGACAGGTCATTTTGCATCTAATTTGTCCCCACTCGCTTAATTACAACTTTCAGTCTGCAAGGAAAGCAAAGGAGATTGTAAGGAGCTCAGGTATGAAGGTGAAAACTGAATTTATGCCCCAAAAGCAGGAGGAGCAGGGAAGGAAACAAAGATATTAGGACACAAACGCCAAGGAGATTCAAAGGGTTCAATGCAAGGGACCCAAGTAAACAAAGGTTTAAAATCACAAGCAACAACATCTCTAAACAGAATATTTTTCTTGATTAAGGATTTTAAAAGAGAAACATAAGTAGTCAAGACACAATTCTCATATTCAGTGTTCAATATCTAATTTTGTATCCTAACAGTTTTTTTTAAACAATTTTATGTTTCAATAATTCTCCACATTATTTCGCAAGACATTTTCAGAGCATGAGAAAGTGGTTTTCTTTTGCAATTTCTCCTCTTTAGCATAAGTTGGTTAGAAGCTTGTAGTTTGGATACCTTTGCAAAAATAAAGCAAACCAAACCAGTACCACTGTAGTCAGGCAATGTTAGCATATCACATGTCAATTCTTTCATTATTGTCACATTACAATCTCGTAAAACCCTCTATATTCAAACTCTCTTTAAGAGTGGTTAAAGAGTGGTTCTGTCCTGCATGTAGTTTATGTTTGTTGTCTGTGTGTGAGTGACAGAACAAGACAGAGAGGAAGATCAGTTCATTACGCACTGGAATTGACCTTTGACGGGCCCCGTTCCCCCGTTCCTAAAACTAACGCTGGGGCTGATGGGCATTTAATGTGCACTGCAATCAACTGTCAATCAGCATGGAGGAAACAAAGAGCAACCATGTTACTGCAGCTCTGCCTCCAGAGGCCCGCCTTTATGTAAATCACTCACACGAACCATTTGGAGAGCTGGATGGAGAACAAGCAAGCAAAGGAAGAGCATGAGTGTGTTAACATCTGTCTCACAAAAGGCTCAGCTTCTCTTTGCCTGAAGTCAGTGTTTGAATATAGCCTCAGTGGACTACTGGATATCTCAAAGAATAACTGCCATAGCCTGTGGAGATGCAGCAACATGCCTTAATGTTACTTACAAGCCTTTCCCTCAGGAACATTAGAAACAGCCGTGTTACCAAGTGACTGAGACAACAGAGAAGTTAGGATGCAAATAAAAAAAAGAATTTATACATTTTAAATCAGAAACACTCCGCAGACCTACATGATAAAAAGACAATCCACCGAAAAAAGATATCGCTTCAATGGGTAATATTCTGTTTCAAAAGAGCCCCCCCGCAAAAAAAAGATGACTCTTCCAACAAACATTTTTAGCAGAAATATTGAATTAGGTTTGATCCACCCACGACCCCATCAGGGAATAAGCAGTATTGATAATGGATGGATGGTTTGATCCACGTTATACAACTATTCTCACTAATGACTGAAAAAAAGAAAAGAAGGAAATACAGATGGCCACTGCACAGCGCATGTCTTTGCCACCAAAACATAGTAGATGGTACTATGAAGAAATTTAAGGCCAATATGAGTGATTCTTTTTGAAAAAATCAATTCAATTTCAAAAGAAAATTATAAATCTAATTAACTAGAAGCTAATTTTGTATATTTGACAATAATGTTGAATCTCGTCATTAGTATTTGGACCATCCTTTTTGCAGTTGAACATGGATTAACAGCCTCCACATCTCTGTGTTGATGTCATAAATACTCCAATGACAAATCTGTTCCTGAAATAAATAAACCTTTTCTCTGCCTTTCTATCTGTGATGTCTCCCAAGTGCCATTGTGGCCAAAAAAAAAACAAATTAAGGGGATTGTTTTCAATGGGGTAATCTGTACATTTTTGTCACCTGATCAGAGATTCTGCTGTGCTTATGGCAGGACAGGGAAGCCTGAAGGCAAAACAGAAGATGAAATTGATCAAAATGTTCTAATTACATCACAATGACTGTAATCAGAGTCTTTGGATGTATCTTGGGACTTCACAAATTCTGATATGATATGTGTGAAGTCCAGAGAGTAGCTGTGTTCCAATTAAAGCATTAGGAGCGTGTCAGGTGAGCTGGGGTGGAGGTGCGTCCTCCTCGTGTGGTGCCTGTTGGTGGAAATTTCTCAGCAGAAGCTTGGTGAACATAGCAGATTCCTGAAGTGAAATCTGGTGCCACTTCAGAAGGACCAGGCAGGATTATTGATGTGCCAATTAGCAGCCAGTGTGTGCGTCCTCCCCACCCACAGGGGCCTCTCTGATAATTAATGAATAATTTAGCATGCTTTTATGTAAATGCTGACAGGGGGTAGAAGTCATTGGAAACCCACATTTCTATTGTTACAATTTTGACAAAGTACACCTTTGAAGCTTTGGGGGGGCTTTCCCCTTTGTTATGTGCTATGATTTCATTCCAAAGGAAACAAAAATTTGGATTATGCTCCAGCATAGAAAATGATTTACTGATCCTAATCACTTTCCCCTACAAAAGCCAATATGTATCCTAAATAACTATATGTTTATTTTGTTGGTGTGCCAGTTTGACAGGCTGTGATGTGACTTCCAATCTAAATGTATCATAATGAAACAGGCTGTTTCATTATTTCACTGTATCTGTAGCTCCAGTTTGGACTTTAAACATTCAACTAAAAACAAAAAGTGCTTTAAAAATGCTCACACACATAACTTCAGTGTCTGTTATTTCTTTGGCTTTTGCATGAGTTTTAAAGACATTCCAATTTAAGACATCAAACCAAGTGATTGCAAATGGGCAGCTGGTGGACATTAAATAAGGGGATTACAATCCTCACGTGCAGATCGAGAATGTCTAATCCCAAATCAGTAGCTGGAATGTGTCTTTTTTTCTTTTCTTTTTTTTCTTTTCTTTTGCTTGCTTGCAGATGGAGGGTTAAATTTTTACTATTTATGTATAATGTTGAACCCTTTTCTGCTTGTTGCAATGATTATCTTTTCTGCTATAAAGTTGTTTAAATGTGTCCTCTCAGTGTACAGGCCCTTACTAGACCCATTAGAGACGTTTCTGTACCTCATTCTGGTTTGTGGTTAGCTTTATGATCTGGGTTGAGCTGGATTTCTTCTTCTGTCTTAACAAGGTGACAGTGAATGCTTTCCTCCTTCATGTGTCTGCTTTTAAAAACCCTTTTAAAGACTTATGAAGAGCTGTCTGTAAGGACATTAAAACATCACTTAGCAAATCAATCCACTCATTTGCATGCTATTGCCACCAGTGTGCTTAACTGCTCGTGGTTTATGCAGTGCAGTCAGGTCTGCATATTCAACTTTAAAAAAAACAACAAGCTGATCAAAACATCTTGAAGACCACAGTCTGCATGTGTGGTGAGAAACATATGCCTTTTCACATGTCTGAAAGGATCTTTTACAGTTACAGCAGATTAGAATATGTTCTGTCTTTCTTTGGCTTGAACTAAATCAACATTCCGTCTAATCTACACACTTCCAAAAAACACTTTTCCTCACACCAAAGAATACATGCGGGAAATTATGAGGTAAACTAGGAAGGATGAAAATGATTTATGTAGGAAAAACAATAAACAGGAGTCGTCTGAAGCCAACATGCTGACCCTTATTTCCCTAATTCAGTCGGATCCTTTGTTATTTACGTCTTCCCCCATAGATATCACTGAATGTTCAAATTGCGCATGTGTTTATTACACTAGACATCATTATCTTTAATGGAAGCCAGACTATTCTTCCTTCTTTAATACAACTTTAATGTCTTGCTTGTTTAGATTCTCTTTTCATCCTCCAAGTTCAACAGCCGCCTTTTATTTTCCTGTCTACTTATTCTCTCACTTCTAATGCTGCTTCTCTCTCCCTCCTGCTCTCTACAAGTCATCCGATCCTTCAGATCAACTCCTCTGGAGCTGCTTTGGCCTGAGGTTGACAAGCACTCTGATTAAAGGGCTTATTTAGCTCTCTGTAGATGAGAGGCCGATTGTCATGTTGAAGGAGACAGAGGAGGGCTGTACATAGCCAGGAGAAAGGGGGCCCAAAATGGTAGAGGAAAGGGAAAAAAAGCAATGGATGACGTAAGGAATGAGATCCTGGGAGCAGCCACGCAGTTAACGAACCATTTCCTTTACTCTCATATTCGCACACACCAACTAAAGCCCAGATGTTACTGCAGTTTCTCCCCCCCTTTTCTCTCAACTAATTAGAGAGGTCACAACTGTGAGAGTTCTGGCTGGGGTTCAGTGGAGGCACTCGCTGGCAAGTGGAACCTGAAACTCAAACCCTAATTCTCTTCTTCCATCTTTCTTCCCATCTTTTGCCCGCTTAAAGAGAGAGACTATCAGGTTATGGGCTGAAAAGAAGCAGAATGAGCAGAGATTGGGAAACAAAACAAACACGGCTTTCAGGATTTTGTCTCATTTACAGATCAGACAATGAGGCAAACACTGCTAATTGCATGAGCTCACCCGATTTGAGGCAGAGGGCTTTTCCAGCAAATAATGAGAATAGTGTGAAGCATTAGAAAGGATCATTTGTAAAAATGTGAATGTTTTTAGAAAAAAGTTCACCCAATTACGGTAAATAAAATATGGAAAGGTTTTTTTCTATATTTTGTGATTCAGATGAAGTCATTCAGTTGTCTTTAGAAGTCTAAAACTATCCATCTTCTGTATAGACTTCCTCAGTCATTTATTCCTTCATGGGTTATCTTACTTTGTTGCTTCATACCAAAACGGCAAGTTAACTTTGGCAGAAATGAAGTGATAGTTTGGAGGGGCAGCAACAGGGGGGAGGACAACATTAGTGAGCATTTCAGCAACAGTAGATCATCCAATTTCTCAGGCTCTTATTAGCCTCCTGCATTACATCATTGAAGAGGAGGCTAAAGAAGAGGGGGAGAAGAAGAGGATACAGGGGGAGGCGAAGAATAAGGGGGGACAGCTCATAAAACACTGAGCACACAGTAAACATGTCTGGCCTTATGCATGGCAATACCCCTACAGTGAGCGCTGTCTGACATTAGCCAGATAACCCCCCCTACCCCCATGCTAGTTCTCATCATACAACACAGCTTTCAGTGGAGACACACCAGGGGAGTGGATTAGCGCTAGCCTAAGATGGTAAACTCTGTTTTGTTACATGAAGCCATGTTGGGCTAGACGACAAAGTTTTTCACTTGCTCAGTCAATCGCAAGTGAATAAGTACCTGCAGTGGTTTACCTCAGCTCACACATGAGTTCCACTGGGGCTACAGTGACAAGATGTGGAAGCTGGTGGGAACAGCCTGATCTAGCCCCCAGTGGCTGTGTGATCTAAGTGCTGTGTGGATGAGAAGTAAAAGTAAACAGTCATGATCTTTGACATTGTATAGATGGTGGTCTAAGCTTTGGTGCCATTATGTTAGCTATATGTCTTGTGGGGAAAAAATCTGAGACATGTCTTTGTCTTTGGTATTCCACTCTCAGACATATTTCAAATATAAACACTCAATGAATGTGCTTAATTTGCCTACAATAATTAATCACTGGCGATCATACTTTTAAACTATTGTCAAGCAGGCAAGAGCAGCATGTGTAACTGCCACTTACAATAACTCTATGAAGCTCTAATAGGATTATGGACCACTGATTATGACTAAGTTGATGTAAGCGTGAACGGCTGTCAGCATATAAGGTTGACGAACTTCAGAGAAAGACCCCTAAAGTGCTAGTGTGGAAGTTGGGGGGTAAAGGTGATTTGACTCCAGTTAATAAGACATTTGTCTTTCGGTGGCTGTGTAAATGTACCTCTGCAGGCAGGATTACTGCACTGTCACCACCATAACACCATAACAGCTGTATGGTGAAATATGAAACTCCACAAACAAAGCCGTCATTGTTGTTTACTACAGCACTCTTTAAAAAATTAAAATAAAATACAGAATCAACCTTACCGGGAGGTCAGGGGAAAAAATCGTCACAGGGCCATGAGAAGTGCCATTCAAATCCAGCCACTAAAGCTCCAATACATTTGTGTGTGTGTGTGTCCAAAGCAGAAGATTCAGGTTCCACATTACCATCCTGGTCTTTAAAAATCTAAACTTCATAAATAACTAACATTGACAAATGAGCCTGCTATAATTGAGGTAAATTACTTATTAGCAGACTGTGCTCTGCAGCATTTGGATAGGATTTGGAACATGCTAATGCAACTACTTTGAGTGCACGTAATCTCAAACATGTTCAATCAAAGGTTCTTACATTTACCAAATATATTCCCAACACATCAATAAGGTTTCAATCTTAGACACCAACATGCATATATGTTCTTGCTTGAATAAGCCCTTCTCTGGCTTCCAACAGCCATTCAAAGGGGATGGTCTTACAGTAAGAGCTGACCACAGGTGGTGCGGCTGAACCACTCAGAATCGGCCTCTGACCCACCACTCAACTGGCTTTGCCCATTCCATGAGAACAAACTCTCTTTCCTTCAGTAATGGACGTTTAGCTGACATCTCTCTAAATTCTATCAGTGGAATGGTGCTTTATTGAAGGGGAAAAAGAGCTAAAAGTTACATGATGCCTGTTTTTTTCCGTGTGTGGCTGGCAGGTCTGTCATCACTACGAGAGCACAGATGTCTGAGAGGACCCAAACGCATGACATACAGGCCAGCAAATGACCACAGTAGAGCTCAAATGAAAGAGGCAGTGCTCCTGCAGATTGCTTGTAAACCACTGACACATGCCAACACAGGAACACACAGATGCCCAGATGGATCACAAATAATTCTGCAATTGTAAACACAGAGTGTCGCATTAATAGACAGCAGGGATGAGAGGTTGGATATAGTTATATATAGTGGAATGTCACAGGGGGTGACAGTGCCTAGAGAAATGTGGTTATCTAGTGGAGGAGGGATCAAGTTCTTAACCTTTCCTATGACCTCCTGGTAAAGACAACAACCAGCCCCTGATCTCTGTGGCACACCGCCTCAAGACCCCAGTGCCTCTTCATGGCTGTGTGTGTGTGGGTAAGGAAAAAGGGAGTGTGCTTTTACAAGCAAGACTTTAAGTATACTGTAGGCACTTCAGTGTAGTTTTGCAGCAGGCTTATCATGATGTGCTGAGGTGCTTAGTCTCCAGTTAGTCTGTCTTAAATCCAGCAATTCCTCAGCATATCAAACTTGTGGTTGTAAAGTCGAGACTGTGTTGTGTGGGCTGTGGAGGCACAAACACTTGCAGCTAATCCGTTGCAACGCAGCATACTTCTTGCTAAACATTTGTGATGAACTATGACATTTTCACCAGATGAGCCGTATAAACCAGGCTGCAGTTTGATGAAATGTTTATATCTCCAGTTCTTTTTTGTTTTTTTGTTTTTTTTTCTTCTAACCAAGCACAGATCTCTCTCTCACAACAACAAAGCACAAGTCGCCGTTTTGCACGGCAGCAAAATCCTTCAGTGAGAGGCTTTTAATGGCCTCTCCAGATTGAGCTCTAATTAGCTGTTAATCATCTAAGGCTCATAACCAGAGTGGAGACAGCAGGCACGTGTGTGTTTGTGGCATCCGTGCACGAGTGGGTGTTTGTGTGTTCTCTCCTGCTGTCTATCCTTGTGTTGTGAAGCCATTAGCACCAGAATTGCTAAGAGAGCCAAACAGTCCATTAACTCCTTCACTCTCGCTTTCTCCCCTTCACCCGGCTCATCTCTCCCACAGTAACACCACAGTTGCCAGCTGACACCCTCTAATGTCAGCTATCTGTCATGACCAGAGACCTGTCCACCCACACATGCCTCCCTTTACCTTGTCACTGGTCTGTGAGCTGCACAATGATACAATTAGGATACATGATGGTAAAATTAACACACATCGAACTTTAATCCTAAACCAGCATTATTGTATTCAAACTGATGGAAGTGAAAGTCTCCATTAAAAAAAATGTTGTACGGCCTGAGCACTAATTGTCAGTTGGATGAATAATTTGTTTCATCACTTCATAAAACCCCAAGGTTTAAAGAGAAAAAAGAGCAGCACATTCACATTTTGTATCTATGTTACAGTGAAGCTTGTACTCCGTCTCCCTTTAATGAAACCCCCATGTTCTTTGGAGGTTGTTATGTTACTGGGCACCTCAACCTGCTTGATGTGCTCCAGTCTGCACGTCGGATCAATATCTCAATTTGCACAAAATAGAGCAGCAGTCTGCAGACTGAAATGTTATCAGCCTGAGAGCAGCATGTAGCAGGTATCTAGTATGAGTGCAGGCTGCTTGGATCAGACCAAACTGCCTCAGCAGTTAATTAGGCACAGAGGTGAGGAGCAGAGGAAATAGAGGGAGCAAAAGTGGAAGAGACACACACATTTAAACCAGTAAGGAAATACTCTTTGTCCAAACAGGACTGTGATTAATTTATGCTGATATTCTGCATACTTACTGTTTTGTATCAAATGTGAAAGGCAGCCTGATGATTTTCTTGAAGTTATTGTATTGTAATTATTGTTCCTAAACTATATGTCAATTCCCCCCAAAAATCTAAACACATGCATCTGCTGTGCAGCATGCCTCTACCATTAGCATCTCTTGATACATCCACATTAGCCCAGAGACCGTTCTGACAATCAGCAAGAGAGAGGGAAAGTGTGTGATTAATGATGGAGTCATGGTCATATCAGCAGGCTGGTTAACAGACCCCACCACAGGACTACACAGGTCATGGAGCACACCCAGCCTCATCAGAACCCATTACCACTGGGGTTACACACCACGCTCAAAGCTGCAAATGGTACCAAAATAAATAAAGGAAAGGAAATGTGGTCTCGGAAATGTAAAGCCTAAAACCAAATCTATTTTTATGTTAATTCCCATTCAACCACGTTTGTCTTTAATGAATTTATCTGGTTTATCCATACTGACACGTACTTCTTGTTCTTTGATAACAACGATAACAAATCCATAGATGGAGTGAAACTGGAACTCAAGATTTTTTTTTTTTTTAACCTTCATACCAGACCTTCACTTAGATCTAAACATCTGAGAGGCTCTCTTGTATGTGTTGTGTATGGCAGATGGAAAAAATTGATAATCACGATAAAACAATTTAAAGACAACATTCTACACAACTATACAGCTTAAATTTGTTTCCGTTTGGGATTTAGGCCAACAAGAAAGGGAAATCAGAGAGAAGACATTGCATAATTTCAAAGAGAGGTGGTCGCAATCATGCACCAGATGTGTGTTCACACATCACTGAGAGATGGTGAGGTGGGCGAGGATACAAGGTGAGGCAATGTTGGAGCATTTTGACGACATGGAAGTCAAAAAGTTGGGATATGGAGGAGAGGTGGGTAGCACAAGTAACAGGAAGAAGTTAGATGGTCAGGAAATAACACTGTCTCTTTAAATTAGCATTCCCAGCTAAGGTCGGGGGAAAAAAAAAAAAAAAAAAAACTTTTGGACACACAAATTACTGGACATAGAGAGGGATAAAACTAGAGAAGATTTAACTTCAGTCTTCAGCTCTGTCAATTTCTGAGTTTGATCTCCGGTTTATCACCAACAGTCTCAGAAAAGCAAGATCAGATACTTTCTAAATAGAATAATGGGGAAAACGATCAAGCCTTGAAATGTTTAATAATGAGCAGTGGTGACACATTTCAACAGGGCTTGTAGCTGCTGTATTGGGACCGTTTTCAGTTAGGGTGGGGAACCTATTCCTCCCTTTGTATGTTTGTATGTATGATATTTTTGTTTCTTACCTGTCGATTAATGCGCACAAATTCTTCAGGGCTCTTGGCCCAAGGCGGAAGGTCCACATCAGAGACTACTGTGCCATCCTCCATCACACCTAGATTGTAATTACTGGCGTTGACAAACATCTCAGGAAGATAGAAGAACTCTGGAATCAGCTCCTGAGTCAGCACAGAGACATAAGTGACAGTCGTTACTTACAGAACAACAATCAAAAGCTGGATGACAGATGAAATAGGTTAAATTTAAGATAAAATGGTCAACCTTATTTTTTCTTAGTTTTGCCCAGATTTTTTTTCTTTTACAGACATTAGACACAAATAATGCCTTTCTCTAACATGGTCTGACATACGAGTGTATCCAAGACAGCCTCAGCCACTCAATTTATATTTTATGGTGTTTTTTTCTGTCCTAAAAACACAAAAATGTAAAAACCCAGAGTGACAGATGTGATAAGCAAAACCCAGGCTGCTATTAGCATTTGGCTAGAGGGCAACGCATGGAATCTGTGAGCAGATATAAAACTTTCCAATTGTAATTCAGAGAGGGACTTCTGAGCATACAGAGCCAGATGAAAACTACTGTAACAAAACAATTTATCAAGCCGTGTCACCAGCAAAGCCACAAAATTACAGAAGCCTATGTATTTACCACAGCATAGTATAACGACAGGTTGATGACACAAACAAGATGAGATCATTCTCAAATAACTGTGTGAACAGTCTGCCTGAAGGATATGATTTGATTAATGCATCCAATTTGTTTGAAAAAGTAATGCATTTTTGATGTGTTATAAAGGTCAGACAGAAACGTTTTCTCTATTGAGCAATTATTCATGGAAATTACGTCTTGGGGTTGCTTATCTACTTTCTACCACTTCATAAGTAATAAAGCCCTCCCAATATGTGCTTGTCAAGAGTTTTTCACTATTTGGATAAGTTCACATTCTTTATATCAGGGAAGCAAACAAAAAAGAAACAACATTTTTTTATTTTATTTCCCCTTTTTTTAAACAACAGCAGACAGAAAAAAGGAGGTAGCCAATATCTGTAAATACCGTGAATTTATTTGGCTGTCCCAAACAATCAAACATAGCCACATACTGTGGGATGGCAAGGAGAAAGGCACTTATGACAGAAGATGTAACGTTATATGTTTAGTCATTCGTCATATTCAACAAAGCAGAACTTGCCGATGTGAGTATAAACATTAAAATTGAGTTTGAGCTTCCAAAACGTGGAAATAAATCAGTGTTGCCTTTCGAGCTCTTGCCGTAGTGTTACTTTTGTTGCCAATGCTTCTCAAAATACAAGGCAATCAGTCTATAAGAGGGCTTAAGTGCACATTGTACATCATTGAGGGTAAACTTAACATTGCTCCTAATGTATTCCCTTCCACTTTTATTTATATGACTAGCAATATGACAAATATAATATCATATATACATATATATATATTCTGAATGCTGAGTGCTGACTGGTTTTCGATAAAAAAAACAGTGTTCACAGTCCATTGTTGGACAACACACCTCACCTCCCTTGACTTGCTGCGAGTGAACATTTAAGTGCTTAACAGTAAGACTAGAGGAAGGAGGGCGTGTGCACCATGCTCTGTAAATATACAAATCAATACACTCAATACAAGGACTGCTATCAAATTAGCAACACAGCATTTCCACCACTCATTAATGGGGTGAAAACATCCTATCAAATGATCAAGCAAACATGCAGGTTTGAAACGACACAAGACTTCCTCACTTCTGAAATTTCTTCACTTCACAAAACCCGACCTAAAACTAAAGGTCAGCCTCTTAACGAGGCCTCTGGCTCACCCAGGTTCACTGGCTGCAGCCTGCTGTAAATTTGAGCAAGAGTTAGCTTGTTGCATGCCCATGCACGCACGCACACACATATCGGTGAAACCGTGTGGCCTTTACTTACCAACGCTCTGGCCTGTCTAGCACGGACCATTATGTGCAGTCGCCCCTTTGCTCTAGCTTGGTCAGAGGGCAGCCCCTCTGATCCCCAATCCTGTCCTGTCATGGGTCACTGGAAGGGGCTAAGGCCTCTGGGCTCTCTGGCTACACTTCCACTGTTGCTACCTCTAACCCCTCTGATGCCTCTGGGCTGAGGCTAGAGGTCAAGGGATTGGGGATGAGGGGTCATTGTAGCGTCACCTAGGCTAGAGAAACATTGAATCTGGGTGTTGTAAGCTATTATCACTCCTTCTTTACCAGTGGCATATGAAAACACAGGAACCTTTTGCCCTCTGGCAGGGACACAGGCCTGCCATCAATGGCCCCAACACTAAAGCTAAATGGTGTACTTAGCATACCAAATTGATACATCTCATTCCTAATTCCTCTGGTGTTTAGAACATGAATGCGTGCATCCAAGTAGATAAAGTCGACGAACTTTCATTGAAAAACACTACGCATTCAAACCGAACGAGGAAACAAACTGATGTGGTCCAGATTTTCCACTTGTTTTGATCTGAAGTTGAGCTCTCACAGTTTGATCCACATTGACAGGTCTAGACTGAAAGAGCAAACGAGGGCTGTTGTTGGGCTTTCGCAATCAAGCATTGGCCAGCTACACAGTAACACAATCCATATGTTTTATCGGAGGAACGTGAGGGGGGTGGTAAATGCAATCAAGCGTCAAAGCCCCCAACACCACTGCTGTTCCCCCATCCAGTGACCCAGTGCCAAGAGAGCAAGCAAGACCCAGCTTTGACAGCGAATGTCTGACTGTAGTTGTAAATGTTTTAGGAGAGCAGTTAAAGTGTGCGCTGGGGGTTCGAAGGCCCTCAGTATGAGATTGACCTGTGCAGTTGCAGGGCAAATCCAAAAGCTCAGCACAGTTTGGGGGCCCAATGGGCAGCGATTCAAGTCCATGTTATAGCTGGCTGAATCTGAGACAGACGGCTGAGACAGATGAGGATTAGTCTAATGCTTTGATCAGAAGACCAGGAAGCTTTCATTGCATGGGGACAAAGATTGGTAGTGACTGAAAATTTCTCCGTGGAAACCTTTTTCTTTTTTTAAAGGATTCTGAATGGGGATTAATTCTTCTGCAATGCTCAGTGCTTTATCTTTTACAAGTACTTTTTTTAGGAATTTTTCCAAATCACATGTGTGCATGGTTACATGTGAACAGTACCTTTACATCAGAGGTGTCTCTTTGGCAGTTCCTCCAGGCCCTGGAGACTGAGGAGAAAGTGCGGTCAGCGTGGTCGAACTTCCCCCCTTGGAAGTTGAGGAAGAAGGTGGTGAAGGGTTCCTGTAAAATACATGACACAAACTATGAATCTGAATTGAGCGGTCCACTGCTACATCTGGAACTGTCCAACAGTGCGAGTGCGTCGCCATAAAAACAGATGTCAATGCAGCCCTTTGTCACCATATTAGCCTCAGATTTAAGTATTTTTGCATAAACTCAAACTAACTGGAATGCAGCAATGAATGAGAAATAATAATCCCAGTGAGCATCTTAAATCAATAATCTTGTGCCACTAATGCATTTCTAATCATGAATAACCTTGTTAAGACAGATCAATAGCTATTTGTCTGACGTAACTGCCCCCAAATGGCATAGATACAGTATACCGCACCCAAGCTATAAATGAATACTGCGGATAGCTCCTGCAATGACAGAAACCCCATTTGTTTAAGAGAGCCTGGCATTAATCACACAACCTCTCATTACACAGTTTTACTTCCAAGGTAGCATTCCATGAGTTACACAGACAAGTATAAGTCTAAAGAAGTTAGCATCAAATCTTCATTGTTATGTCTGATCTTTAAATGAGAGTTACTATTGAGGGCTACTGATCAAGTGGCTTAAGAATAAGCTGGCTAATGATGTGTGGGGATCAATGTGGTAACTCTACTGGGAGTCACTGAGGCTGTGAGCCACAGGGACAATAACAGAAGAAAACTGCATGTTGGAGAAACTTAGTAACCCCATTCTCCCTCGAGTGCAGTATGGAAAGATTGATGGTATGCATTTAACAAAAGCACCAAAAGAGACGAGTTTAGTGCAAAATGTGCTCGGCATAAGCTCTTGAAAAACAAATCAAAGCTCATCCTAGATGAGAAACTACTTGACATGAAGGTCAGATTATTGACCTACAGAATTTTAGGCCTTTAATCATTGTTGCGTCATGCAATATTATTCTAATTAAAAAACAGAGCAGAAATGACCACCTTGTATAAGCTTGTGCATTTGCTGTGCTATTCTATTTCTTCACTGCAATCGATGTAGGAACATTTACAATGGTTGGTTATCAAAATATGGTTAAAGGTTTATATACTTTGCACTTACCATGCGTAAGAGCCACATCATGGTGAAACTGGAGGTGGAGTAGTGCGTGCCATAGTGGAATTTGGGCACCTGATCATCCTCCCAGGACTCGTAACGGTCTGAAAAGAATGCTGCCCTCTTGGGGTTCAGAGCACCAATGGGCTACAAAGACAAATGAAAAAGAAAGAAATTTAAAATAAGAGAACAAGTCAAATACAACAAATGACCTTAAGTAATTATAGGTTTATATGAAAGCAATAATAAAGCCAACCAAGAATGGGCTGAGGGAGAAGAAAGGCTGCACTGAATCTGACTGGGAAAACATAATAGTTATTCTGGAAATGAAGCTGGCAACCATAGTGTAATTTCAAATGAATATTAGATGATGTTTGCCTTCAGACGGAGATCAATCCTTTCCCTCAGAGTGCTTTTTAGAGGCTGTGAAACGGAGCCCTGCAGCAGAAGTCTGTCAAAGAAAACTAATGTCCTCCAATGAAAGAGTGCCTACAAGGAATATCAATAGCAAAGCAGCCGGTGCCTTTAATTTCTGCTTTTATTAATCTGTAACTAATACACTGCTCACCGAGAAAAAAAAAAAAAAAAAAAAAAAAATGGTATGGTTGAATTAATTTTCCATTGCTCTTCAAAAACTAATAACCCTTTGGGTGACTTATTTAAATACTCATTTATAGAAATCACTTTTCAGGCAGGTTCAATTTTTATTAGTCTTTTGCTGGATGTGCATCATTCTCTCTGCCCACCCTTATCTCCCACCTAACATCATCTCTCTCTCCACCACACACGCAAACAGTAGATCAATGGTAATGGAATGATGGCCTTTTGAGGATGAGGGCCATGCAGGGTGAGGATCAATTGGATCTCTTTCATATCATAGGATGCCTGTCACATAAAGACTCATGCAGGCCGAGTCTCTGATATTGATCTGCGCTGTTGCTACTGTTTCATGTGGGTGTAATGGGGCATGTTTGTGCATAGTGAAAGCCACGCTGTGCAGTATCGGTGTCTATTCTATATGCATGCATAAGTGTGCATATTTCTGATTATTTTGTGAACAGAGGTCTTCAATGTGAGTGCATTTAAAAAGTGAAAGGCATTTTGCTTCCACACTCTGCAGCTACATGTTGACATTGATACACTGTGGGCTTCCTCAGGGCCACTGGGGTGGGTGAGTACACACAGTGAATTATACATCACACCCATTGGTGTGATTTATAGCTCTAATAACAGTCGGCTCATTAAAAAAAGAAAAGGGAGAAGAGGCATATAAAATAAAAGAAAGACTGTAAGTGCCACAGTGACAGAGAGAGGGAGAATTGTGTGCGAGTGCATGTGGGGGCTGTCGCTTTGCACGGTCCCGACATTGTTTACCGCTGTAAATTACAGTGGGGCCAGCGCTCGCAACTTACAGGAGCGACAACTGAGCGGCGCTGACGACGTCGTACATCAGGGCAGCGTGCTGACGGGCCGCCCGCTGCAGCTCCACCACAGATTAGGCTAATATGTGACGGCACGCTGTAGTGCTATGATGAGCACACAGACAAATGAGGCAATCTTATAGCTTTAATTAAACTAAAGAGTAGGCCGCAGCTAAAAAATCAGGCTAGCACTTTAAAAATGGTAAACATTAGAACATTAATAGTAGATGAGTTTTAATCAGCTCTAAATCAAGGAAGAGGACAGTGATGCTGCTCAGATGAAAAATTAATATAAAAACAAAAGAGCGAAAAGTCATAGAAAACCTTCCGTCATCCCCTAAAATTCAACATACAATCAATTCAACACTAATCAAAAGCATTATTGTACAACACCTACAGTAGAATTAATATTATCTGAGGAAAATCCCATCAACACAATAGTGTTATTAAAAACATATTTTTTTACTGTTCTGACAAAAAAGGCCCTCTCTTAAAAAATAAGCGTTTAACTGTTATACTTTTGTATCATACTATGATAAGAACATTCGGCAGTGCTACTTATAAAACAACGTGTCACCTCAGATGAAGTCTAATGGTCTACCAACAGCATCACTTGGACTTTGAGCCATAAATCAAAAGGGCCTTTTGAACAGACTGTTTATGCATAATGCCCTATTTAAACGCTGAAAATGGTGCAGAGGCCCTGAGGGGTAAACACATGGGGCACGCATGGTAAGATCAATACACCATTAGCAGATCTGGCTGTGAGGAGCAGGTTATGGCACAAAAGGTACAAAGAACACTCAATAAGTCTATCTGTGGCTTCTGCTGTGTAAATGCCCACTGTATAACAGATAAGCAGTTATTTTAATTGTTTGCTGTGCTTCATTAAATGTAATACAGCCACAGCAACAATGCAAAAGCTCTCCTCTTTTCGCACATCACTGAGTCTTTGCTCATAAGGCTCCTCGGCTATTGCACTGAACTACTTCAGTGGCTCACGCTCATCAAATATAGAATTTCTCTTGAGCTTCATATAGACTATAATCATACATCTACTTTGAATTTTAGAAATTCTCTTTCTAACATCTGTTTAAATCTGTAGGAATGCAAAATATGGATTGACATTCCTACAGTTTTCAATATCATGGACAAATGCAATTTTGCAAAGAAATATGTATGACAGTTTAGTTAAGCCGGGTGTACAAATCAGTGGAGGAGAAAAAGAAGAAGAAAAGATAAAATAGGGGAATAACATCACTTGGTAGTGAGTGCTTATCGTGACTACAATGTTATCTTGGGGGTCGGCGTTTGATGTCAGGTTGAGGTTAGAGTTTATGATAAGAAAGTCCCTGGGGTCAGACTGGCTCTGGTAGTAGGGGATATAAATTCTGTGTGGCCTCTGTTGTGCTGGCAATGATGACAGTGTGTGACACACACGTGCATTCATGGCAATTTGGCTTCTCAATGTCACTGGAGGCTTCACAGATGACCTGTTTCTGCAAGAGACAGCGACCAAAGTGACATGCTGTAGGAGGGGGAGAAGAGAGATGTAGAGGGTGAGAAACAAGGGAAAGGAAAACATAAAGAGACAGAAAAAAAAATAATAATACAAAAGGCAGACAGAAAGACAGAAAGCAAAGCATTATGTTGGTGAGAAGTGCACACGCACATTTAAAAACAAAAAAACAAGAGCTGATGGCAGCAAAGCAATTTTTACAAGGAGAAGAAACATGGTTCACAAATGATTGTAGGTGTAGAATTGCTTGGTGGGGGTTGATTTGGGGTACTGTACAGCGCTTCTTGCCCTTTTCTAGACACTGCCGTCTGACACGGTCCAGTAGTCATACACTGATATCACACACATGTCAACAGCATGAATAAAACAGATGTAATAAAGATTGGCCCTGCTCCCTCCCCTCCTCCTCCTCTCTCCCGGCTGCCGTTCTGCTCATGAAGAAGAACAAAATACAGCGACGGGAAATGATTATGTTCTTCTCTTCTTGCCTCTCCTCCTCTTTGCTTGAGATTTCTGATAGTCTTTGTGTCTTCTCCCTTTACCCAACTCCCCCTACGCTGCCAGGTCCCCGCGGCTGTGAGGCTTGACTGATCGCAGAGGCCGAGCCGAGCGGATTCCGCGGCAGTGCAAAGGAGAGGCGCAGGAAGCAGAAATGAGCTAAAAACCCAAAAGACGGCTGCCTTTTTGAGTGTCTGTGTGTGATGGTGTGGATAATACGACTGTCACATTTCAGCCTACAGTGCAACATCAAGGCAGATAAACCGAGGAGTTGCGCAGCCTCATACGGTAGGCAGATACACGCGGGGAGAGAGGCAACACAGGAGCAGACTGAAATCGGAAAAAATACCTGAGAGCACTAAGGTACAAGATGTTGACAGCTTAATCTGTATGACAGAACAGTGTGAAAGAATAAAGGTTTGAGAGGGTGGGTCACCTTTATTTCATATCCACGATATCTGTTTGTAATTTACTGTATTGCATTGTAACGTTTCCCAAAGATTATGTGCTCAGTTTTAACGTAGGTTTTTTTCCAGCGGACTTCCATGAGAGCATACCTATATTTACCCAGGTATGTTTTTCTGGTAATGTCAAAATTAAAAGCTCTAAAGTTTGCTGACATTTTTTTGATGATGTTCATGTGAGATAGATATTTCTTGGGCGGGAAACTATATTTGTTTTTTTTATTTTGCACTGTAAATCACTACTGCAGACTTAGTATAATGTGTCAGAAAGAAATAGCAAATCTAACTGCATCACTAAATAAGAATAGCTGCAAATATAAAGAGCCACAAAAAACACTAATCACAATGGAGTATTTCTCCAACATATCCCTGGTCCATTACCACATGCTTCTCTGTTTCCAAGCCTGATTTATTCAGTCATTTTAGTTATAGCAGCCTGACAGGTGGTCAATCTTCTCACTCCGGTACTAATCCTCTGTCCTCCCACCACTGGACTGTTCAATCCAGCATCAGGAACTGGAAAGCTGGGGAGAAGGTTTTTGGCTTTCTGTTTGCGTGTAGAAAAGTGAGGGAGTTGATGCACGTAAATAACTGCACGTCTACTTAC
The DNA here is from genome assembly GCA_013363375.1 of Menidia beryllina. Lineage (NCBI taxonomy): Eukaryota > Metazoa > Chordata > Actinopteri > Atheriniformes > Atherinopsidae > Menidia > Menidia beryllina. The sequence goes on along the minus strand of JABUIW010000012.1, from coordinate 4,948,463 downwards.
AACATGGGGGAGAATCTTTTGAGCTGTTTCAGCAGTCTGAGTGTGTGTACAGTATTTATGTTCACAGGAGCATCTCAGGGCAGGTTTGCCCGTTTTAAACCCAATCACTTGATGCCTGGAGCTACCAGGGAGTAAACTGCACTTCCTGATGTGCCGTGAAAGGTCAAACTTACAAAGATTTCAATTATGACCTTTGATTTATGCATAGAAAAAGGAATTGTGAGTTAACGACGTGAACATGTGGAGTTTAAATCTCTCAAGTGCGGCTCGCTGGAATTGGCATGACCAACAAATTTAACTAGTGATCATCGTTAACAGATGAGCTATAACACAACAACAGCTCATGGAAATTTGTTGCCTTTGACAGACTACTTTATTTAAACTAATTGGGCATATAGGTGCACTAAATATAAATATAAATAACTTTGGATTCTGTTCAATATTTGACCAATGTTATGTCCTCAATTGATGGCATTTACTAAAAAGAAACTAATTTTAACTGAATATTTAATTTGAATAGTTATCAGCCACAGGCGATTCAATTCAATCACTTCATCAATTGCATTCAAACAGTAGCTTAAGTTACGTTTGGAAATACACACACACACTCACACACAGAATGTTTGCTGTGTTTTATGTGCCCTCTCAGTGTTAAGTGTAGCTGAGAAAAAGGAGACAATGTGTGTGTTGTATTTTACCTTGGACAGATCTCTGAAGTTGCTGGGCAGGGTGAGGTCAAGTTCTGTTGATTCATAGTTGGTGATGATCCAGGGGAAGACTGGGTACTGGTTCAGGTCATTATAGGTGCGACCTTCATGGACAACAGAAAAGCAAGAAAGAAGAAAAAGACAAATGTTTTTTAGCATGTTCTAAATACCATAATAACAAGACACAGGTGTTGGGTGGTGTCCTCACCAGAGATGGTGTTGAGAAACATCAAGTACTCAAAGTTAGATATCTCACGCCGTTGCCAGCGTTGGGTCATGTTGGATGCCTTGAAGAGCTGCTTGGGAGTGGCCAGAGAAATGCGTCTATGATGAAAAACACAGAAAAACATCAAATGTTTTGTTAACTGCCAAACTAAATAAGGCAGAACAAAGACTTGCCACTTCACAAGTAATGCAGAATGAAAAAAACTGTGACAAAACAGGTATTTTAATGTAATATCTTCTAAACTCACAGTATTGCACACACACCCTCTAAGAGCATGATGTATGCTGTAGGACAAAACCAAATGACCCCCAGTCCAATTAAAACAATGGAAAATGATGGAATTAATCAATGCCAGAGTGTGAAATGATGGTCATTAAGGCTAACAACAATGTGGATAACACTACTTCTCAAATACTAATACACTACCAGATGTAACCTTAATAATGTTGCCAGCCAACGGTGAGGATCAAGATGCTTTTGAATTTTCATTTTTTTGTTAAACTTATTTAGATCATACTACACAAGTGTAGTTCCATGTCATCCAAGGCGAACATTAAAATACAACATTGTACTGAGTGTGTATAAGAAGCTTGGCTATTTCATTTGTATTTATTTGGTGATAACAAAACTTCTGGAAAATATTACTGGACACTGAATACATCAGTACAGTGCTGGCTCTTTAAGCCTCTGTATGCCAGTGTGTGTATGTGTGTGTCTATGTACCACTGGAGAGACAAGGTAGCCTGCAAACTGGCTTGATTAATGTGCCACACAAAAACACACACACAAGCACTCTAACTCTGTGTGGTATGCACACACACTCCTACATTAAGAATAATGTTTTTTTTCCAGATAACTTTCGAGAGTTTCCAATAAAAAACAAAAACAAAAATCCTTTACACTGCGTGTGGTCACTAATGTTAAAGAGGCCAAGAGGGGGGGGGGGTTGGATTGCCAAATCAGCGTCCAAACCCATTCTATGAATGAGAGCTCGAACTAGAGAAACTACAAATAGTCTGCAATTCTACAAAGACATTTACAACAAACGAAAATGTTTATTTGTTCTTGAGCTGAATCAATTGCAATAAAAAGGGATCATAAAGCTCTAACCTGGTCTGTGGAAGGCCAAAGTTGGTGCCCACCCCAACACGAGGAAGACTGTGGATGACCTTCTTTACTGTGGTCGTGTCTGGAAAATTGAACATGACTGCAGCTGTGGATAGAAGCAAAGAAAAATCTGGTTATAACAAGCATAATCTCAAGAGATATAGGCCAATCAGATTTTTAGGTTGAAGTGTCTCATAGAATATTAAAAATTGTGAATTCTAAGAAAACATTAAATAAAACCAGCTGAAATGATAGTATAAAATAATGAGTACTTCTGTTTGCCATGAACAGCTCCAGAGCTGTATTCTGCAGCAGATATCGCCTGGAAAAGACAGCCCGTATCTCTGTGAAGAGCCATTTTCCATGAAGACCCTCCGTATAGGCCAAAATCTGTGAAAAGGGACCAGGAGAGAGGGGACAATGAAATGGGTTGAATTAGAAATAAGTTATCCAAAAAGGAGTGAACGTGAAAATAAAAACAGATTAAAGAGAAGATAAAAGATTGGAGAAATGAGAAGGAAGGCACGGCAGAGCAGAGAGAATTGGTGGGTTTGCTCATTTTTCACACATTGATGGCACCGGGGCCAGTACAGGACGATTAATGTCTTATATTGATCAGCCTCAATGAAAAAAAGATTCCTTTAGCAGGAGAATGGGAACAATTTAGCTCGAGGGGCTGGAGGAAATGTCGAGTCCACTAAGAGATAATAAATTACGGAAGTTACTTTGGAATGACAGTGTCACAGATGAGAGCATTTCATGCTAACCCTCTGATTTCAACTTGAGTGTTTCCACAGAGCTAACAGACACAGAGGTCAGACAATAATGTGCAACCTTGCTTCACTTTCTAAAATGCTCAGATGAAATGGGCTTAATATGTCCCCATGGAGATTGCAGTGGCTGTCGGAGTGACTTGTTCTGATGCCTGTCACAGCGCCTGACAGAGCCAAATGTTTAGCCCTGCCCCTGCGATTCTTGCTCTTACTAATCCAGCATTTAGGTTTGCAACTAACCTACTTAGCACTGCTTTGTTATATAGGCTTTTGTTTCATCCTCTGCTTTCACTTTCAAAGGCGTCCGCTGACAAAGGGGCATGAAGAGATGTGGTGGGGAGGTAAAAGCACACTTAAGGTTGTCACGCTGTGGTTAAGAGAAGTGTTATTAATCAGAAATATTCAAATATGAGCTGGCAACCAAGGTCTAATGTTAAGTCAAAGGAGCTCATTAAAGGTAAGGGACAGCAGAAGGAAACAGCTGAGACCCTTAACTGAGGACAGCATCACCCTCACTGTCTCTCTGAGGAGTAAGACCTGCCTGCATCACAGACTCGCTTCAAAGTCTCTAGAGTTCAATTAAATGAGGATTAGTGGCTTGGAATAGCTGGCTGGGGCAGCAGCCACTGGTCCTCAGATGACTGTACCAGACACATTAGGTATTGCCAAATCCAGGATAGGTTTTTTTTTTTTTTTTTTTTTGGTGATACAAGGTGAAAATATTTCAATGATTAATTGCAATGCAAATGAATGAAAAATCAATCATAAATATGGAGAATATTTTTCCCACATAATCATCTTGAATTAATATAAAATGGAATTTCTTGGCAAGAAAGTGAACAAGGATGTTATCTTATGCTAAGATACAAGCATAAGACCAAGATCATAACAGAGCAATTGGATATAAAATCAATTCCTTTTACGATGTATGGATTTGTATTATTTTGTGAAAATGTAGGTGTATAGACATTTTTACTGTTAAGAATAAAAAAAAAAGACAAAACCATACAGGCACAAACAAATATTTCTCACATTATTCATACGCGAGTGTTTCAGAGTTTTACAATGTATCGAGGGTTCTTTCAGTTTGCAGCTTATTACAACTGCCCATAAAAAGACTGACCTTTAAACCATTTTCTTTCCATTTCAGACACTCTCTCTCCATTAATCAGTTAAAAATAAAGCTCCTGTTTTCAGAGGTGCAGTGAATGAGTGTTTGGAGTGTAACCTTCTACCCTCAAAAGGCATTGGCTAGCTCATTTCATCCCTGGGACAACACCCAGATCTCACACTGGATGTCAAGGAGGTGTCCAGGGCTGAACTGATGAAGCTGCTGTCCCCGATTCCGTGGACAGATATGACAGCAGGGAAGGCAGCCAGATATCATATTTTCCCCTGCGCCCATGAATCTCCTGGATTGCTGTAAATAGCACTCTATGTTCCCGAGATCATTGTCCCCATCAACTGTACCCTTTCCATTGCAGATGAAAAAGCTGAGTGGGCGACAACCAGCATGACAAACTATCTGTGCTGTAATGCTTTAGCTGTTCTGACCACGTCTGGACAAATTATGGTGGTGTGGCGGTTATTGTCCGAGATGGAGTTATAGCTGCCTCAGTTTCCTCTGTGATGTATTGTAATGAAAGAACTGGACCTGTCAGGTGAAAAGATATGACAAAGCTACAGCAGAGGCCACGCTAGTAATGCATCGCATTAGAATTGATAAGAAAATGAATCAACAAAATAACAAAAATCTAAATGAAAAAAAGCGTGAAAGTACGATGAACCGTTAAATAAAAACGGGTGCGTTATATTAATCAGAAGCCTGGATTCGAGGAACTGGTTAAGTATGAAGCATAGTTTTATTGACGTTTTAGTTCAAATGGAACAATATCCATGGATTTGGCTCTTGTGAGCTCCAAGATCAATTTCGACGCGTCACGCAAGAGGAAACAACCAAACAGAAAACAAAGGAGAGGCTCTCGATTGCACGGCTTTCCCCTCTGCGTCTCCCTCCTCCTCTCAACCTGTTTGTGTGGTGAGCTGCTGCTCATTTCTGAAGCACCGCCGTTTGTCTTTGTCAGACACCCAAAAGACTGCGGAATGAAGAAGGACATATGAAGAGGGGTCGGGTGAGGCTACGCTGTGTAACCACACGCACACACACATGCAAAAACTATCACCACTGGATCTGGCAGACAGTCTGAGCCACTGAAGTCTCTCAGAAATGCCACACTTTCCCTCACCAAGTCACCTCCTCCAACCACACGTCACGTGGCAGAATATAGTGGCACGGATTCAATTTAATTGAAACTTAACTAGATTAAAGAAGAGTAAAAAGAGCATCTACCAGGATTGTGGGTGAAGATAGATCAAGCTCTCAACTGCCTGTTCTGTTGGACAGACTGAGTGTGTGTGTGTGTGTGTGTTTTGGGGATGATAAGAAGCTTGGATTGGAGTGAAAGGCCACTACCAGTTACCAATGATGCTTATTTGTCAAAATCTGAAAAAGAATGTAATAATGTAAAAATCTAATCGCGCCGGTTTAATACACAGAAATGATAAAATGACTAAAACAGTGTTTGATGAATGGCATATGCATATCTGTATTCTGTTTAATGTGTTGTGCATCCTTGGAGGAAAAAAAGAAGGTGATTGAAGTTCAATTTGTTGCCTGTTATTAAGTATTTCCGCATCAGCGCCTCAGTTAAAGGATAATGGATGAGGGATGTATTATTACCTTTTGGTCAAATGAAGTGGTGTGGGAGATAAGGTGATGAAATTAATGAGCGGGAGGAAGAGAGGTGATCCATCAACATCAGAATAGAGATGAGAGACAAGCAATATTAAGAAAAAAAAAGAAGTTTTGTATGAAGGGATGCATAGTGCATTTCTTTTTCCGCATCTCATCAGGGAAAAACTACTAAATGTCCAACTACACGTCACAAAATGCAGATCAACCAAAACAGTGACCCTCTATAAAATTAAACACCATTTATATACAAAAGAAATCAATGCATAGTCATACTTGTATCAGTGCTCTTCTGTTTGTTGCCATTTCGCAATTGACTGACCACAGAATCAAGCAACCTGCAATAAACAGAGTGTCAGTGAACCGAGACACAAACAGCTCTTTTACTATCGCAGCAAATGAGAACGAAGGGGCAGACCAACACAAGCTGACATTTCAAGGCTTTTTGACACTCTAATATGTAAGCTATAACTCTTATGAACCTGCTCTACACTTCGCATGTTCTTCACCCAATCACACATCTCTTACCCCCTACCTACATCTATCCCATGCTGGTAAACAAGCCCTTGTCACCCCCCATCAGTAAATGAGTTAATCGGACTAACGAGCAAGCTAAGGGCCTTAGCACACTAACAAGGGGTCTGTTGGCTATCTGAGCCTCTGCTCCAATCAGGAGCCTCATCACGGCCGACACAAAGCCTCCCAGAGCCCACTGGAGCCAATTAAGACGGATTTTGCTACAGAGATTGAGTGAAAGCAAGTGAGAAAATGAATAAAGAGAAGATGGGAGGATGACGATGAACAGAGATAAAGTAAAACAGATGTTAATAGACACAGTCATTTTCAGTCTCCTTCTTCCAGAAGTGGTGCATTTCAGTTAAACCCACTGCAGGTAGAGTGTGTAGAGCTGGTGGGGTACATCTGAGACTGTGCTACTTATGAAACAAAGGGCTCAAAAAGTCAAAAACAATGCCTCCACAACATTAGCAGCTGGAATCGTTTGACTTTCAGACAATGGGGCCACGTGACTATTTGCACCGGTCAGAAGCAGCCCAAAGTAGGTGCATGTTTTCATCAAACAAACAGAAACACTAACTATGGATTGGTATGAGAGTGAGGCATCTCACAAAAGTCAATAAAAATATATATTTTATATTATATGATAACAGTCAGAGAGCTTTACACATACAGCAAAACCAAGATAATCTATTTCCATGTAAACATTCAGACAATCATATTTCTGAGAGTGAGAGTACTGTTACTTCATTACAAATAAAAACCAGTATTGACCCTAAAGATCACTTTTTTCAACACGAGCAGCTCAGGCAACTTGCTTCCAACCGTGATTGATGGGCCCAATTGTTCTACTATCATGTAACTAATTCAAGATGTAATCACCGGTCATACATAAAGCTCTATTTGTCTTGAGGGAAGTAAAACAAACTACAAGGTAGAAAAAAAACCCAACAAATAAACACAGCTACGAGGCCGTGCTGGAGTGTGAGAGACTTAAAGCAAAATAAACAAGCCCAGCTTGCAGCAAGTGTAGGGTGATGAAGCCTAAAGGCTCAAAGTATTCAACCCAAACGTCACCCAGCAAGAGTTTGAACTCCCTGAAGAAACTCCCCTTTGAAAGGGTCTTTGGGGCCGCTTAGTCTGAATTTAGTCTAATGAGGATTAAACCCTTTTTGGCCCTTTTCACTGTTTGCTAACAGGTTAGCCTTTTTTCCCCCTCCTTTTTATGTCTGCTTAGCCTTTTTAAAGTAGGGACTAAAAAGGGTCTTGTGTGGATTTAGGGAAATGCTGCAATGGTCTTGGGGTTAATTGGCAGCGAAGGGAAAACTTGAGCGCATTAACTCTTTAAACATTCGACTGTGGACACAAACTACAAGACAAAAGCCTCACACATATGCTGTCAGAGTGGTAAACTACAAAAAGGCATGTATTTCTTCAGTTAAAACACAGAAATGAGTTTCAAAGAACTAAATGTTTTATTTGGTTTTGTTTCTTTAAGATCAGTTTTTCATTTTGCAGACCTTCACAGTTAATACTGGGGTCACAAAGGTCACAGTTGGTAGCTCAAGGAAGATGGGTAACAAAGGATGGATAAGCCTACATGAGTGAATGCAGGAGTGTGAAATTCATGAGACATCCATTAACTGGCAAGAACTCTCTGTTGTATTTGGGCTACTACAACAGACTCTGAACCATTCTAAATTAAAGCACATTAAATAATAAGAATCAAATTTATTTATCACCGTGTAAATAATCTAATCAAAAAAAGATATAAGGTTTGTGTCAGGACCGAGCAAACACGGCACGCACATCTCAGACACTGGTTGCTATGTTCTTTATGGCGTTGCTGTGAAGCTTCTGAGATGGGATTAAACCAGTTTAAATACATTCTTTGATTTGTCAAGCACGTCGGTAAACAGTCAAACATCAGGAAAAGGTGGAAATGTATGGATATGCTTTTCACTGTTATTTAGAAAATCAATGAGACAGTCCACAGCCACCAGTGGAGCTCAGGAGCGGCTAAAGACTCGGTGCTATTGGTCAAGACTCTTCCATAAGCTAGCATGGCTAACATTCGACAGGTTAAGATCGCTGACCGGCTTCTATCACATTCTCCCCGCTTTCCTTCAGTCTTGCATTTTGCCATTTAGTGATGGATAAGCTTTTCTAGGGTCTGGGTGCTAGAGTAAATTCTTTTCTAATCCCACTATTGTCATCAGCTTAAATGGGTGTGGGGCAAAGAGTACACCCCTCTTGGGGAATTCAGGGATGGTTGTCCGATGCAAAGAAGGGGGACAGAACAGGATTGGAAAACAGAGGCGATACTGATACCTCTAGAAATTGAGCAGTTCTCAACTGGAGCTGCAGTTATTGTTTTGTTTTTTGTGGTCTTTTTTGTTTGTTTTTTTTTTTTTTTTTTTTTATAAATCGCTGAATCTTAACTTGTTAAATTATTCAAAGCCGTTGGCAATTGGTTAGAACTGTAAACTCTGATAGTATAAATCCGCTTAAACTGAAAACAAAGAATTGGAGATCAGTTATGGGGAAATAATTCTGAGCCTAAACCATAAAAATGATCTGACAGAAGCAAAAGCTTGATAGGCTGAAGTCATGGGCAGTTTGTAACAGTAAGTGTGTTTTTATATAAAGTGGTCTAATGATCCTTCAAAGAAAGTTAAATCATTAAGAAAGAAGCGTCTACGTTTTATGATTTAATTTCATTTTGCTCAGCATTTTCTTTTACAAAACAGATTAGATGCATTTGTAATTGCTGGTGTATTTTTTCCCCCACATGAGCCATAAAACAAATGGGAGGAAAATCTCTGCAAGTAAAAGACATGCATCACAAATTTTTAATGACATGTTAATTTAGCAGGATGGATGCCTATGATCAAAACTTCTTTAGCAGTCAAGAGCTTGTGCATTTATACTGCTTATTACTTTGCAGTCAGTCTCCAACAGAGCAGGAGTAAAGCTTTGCAGTACCACAGAAACCCTCCTGGATGAGTAAGTAATACACACTACAACCTATGCCATTTTGGCTGAAAAGCTCATTAACCAAAATGGATCTGGAGTCATCAGAATTCAGCTCAGTACACATCAATATGATCAAAAACCAAACGGGAGGCTAAATCCATCGGAGAGAACATCTTTTCTTTAAGACTTGGCCGTTGTGTTTCTGAGGCACGAGGATGGAAGCTCAACAACACACTGGCCCACATTCTGTGACTTATGAAGGTGTTCTTATCATCTGAAATGCAGCAGAGGGCTATCTGACAAAACAAAACCCCATTAACAATTCCAATCCCCGCCATGTGAAGCTGGACATCGATCTTTCAATCAGAATTCACCTGACCTCAGCTGAATAACAGCGGCTTGTGAGAACAGCAGGTACACAGGTGCCGATTGTAATATCAGTGGCCTACCAGGCGGACTGGCATCCATAAACAGGCCTATCCATCAGGCTGCTGTGTTGCCTTTGACACTTGTGTCAGAGGCAGACGAGGAGAATAAATGATGGGAAGGGGATCAATCATGGGAGGGAGGGGAGGCACCTGCCCCCTGACTGGCTCAGTCAAGCCCAGAGATGGAGCATGATGGAGGGGCTGGGCTCAGGTGCAAAGAGGGGCGGAGGCTCTTTGTCCTCCGACGCTTGGTTAAGTGAGAAGCAGGTCTTGGTCGCAGTGGTCTGTCGTCGAGCGGAGGTCCAAAGTCAGGTCAACAGCAGCATGTTTGTTTGTGAAGAGAGATGGGGCCTGGTTGTGAGTGAAATGGGGGAGCAATTGGAGGGGAGACATTAGTCATCATTAAGTGATGAGATGAGACCGAGTCTAATGCTCCTTTACGTAATTACCAATGTGTTGCCGTCTTTTCCTGAACTGTCCCACCTGGTTACCTCTTTCTGTTGAGAGTCTTTGGCCTGCTTAGGACAAGATTTACCGCTGATATCGTGGCAAGGCTAAAAGGAGTGGAAAATAATTCCCTGAATAATAACAGATATAGAAAGGGGGAAAAAAATACAAAAATATGTTTTTAAAAAGGCACCAGAACCAGTGAGATCTAACCTTTGATTGCATTTAAACACTACTTAGAAGCACATAAGAACATCTGATGAGATATTAAGTCCGGACAAAAATAATATAGTATTTATACCCAACACGTCCCATAACAATATATGCAGTAAATAATTGATAAGTTTTCTTGCAACAGTCATAAATGTTCCATTTTTCCAAACAAGCTGCAAACCTCATCCTTACAGACGGAGCTGACCAGAAATGTATCACAGAAGGTTTGAAAAATGTAACATGGACTTCTGTAGTCTAACTTTCTAAATTCATTTCTCAATGCTGCTAGTTTTTTTTTACCAAAAAACCCAAAACAAACAACTGCAATGATTTGAACTCTCCATGCTGTCCGTCTCTTTTAAGGAAACATTCTATATCTTCCAGGTGCTGTAATTACTGTAACTGGGAGTCAGGGATGGCAAAATGAGACAGAACGAGAAAGGGGGTCATCCTAACCCATCAGTCTACTAGTTGTTGCCGTAGTGTGGCTGAGCGATTTATCGACCACTTCAGAGAAGCGCTCCGTCAGCTTGGACCAATAGACTACAACAGAATGAAGGAGGGATCTCAGGAAGGAAGGAGGCCAGTATGGATGAGTGAGAGGATCCGTTTCCGTGGGCTCATTGATAATGACATACCTGCTTGGGCTGTCTGTTGGCTTTATAGCACACACTACTTATGCTCTAACTGGAAAATCAATAGGCTCCTCTCTCAGAGACCCCTTTCTGCCATGGCTCTTTGTGATTGGCAGCTCCAGTCGAAGGTCGTCCCTGGTGACCATGAGGGTTTGGCGGAGCGAGCAGCGGGGGTGAAGGGGATGTGGTCACAGCAGTTTGACGCTTTAGGGAGAGCTTAACGATATGGGGCTGGTAGCTACATAACACTGGGGTGGTTTCTCTTTGACTGAATGACCATCCATTCACCCACTCCGACTAACCCTGGGTAGCTGTCAACGCCCCACTAATTAGAGTTACCCATGTCTTCTCAGTGGGGTTTTAAACACTGTGTTTTCTACATTTCTACACTAACCTTTGGAATGAAGTCTGGCTCATTAATTCAGGATATATTTCTGTCACAGTGAAGATGTCCACAGCACATTTTATTCAATACCGATTAAACTAAACCTATGTTTACCCTCATAGAAAACCACAATCTTAACTGAAAAACGGCAACCATGCTGAACCTGATCACCCAATCCCTTTGCAAAGATATATGCTAATTTGGAGTTTGTTGGTGGCAACATTTTTCTCAACGTGTGGGGTAAGGTTTATATTTCCAGCTCTGGTCCATCATATTTTGGGGTACTGAGGAGATTATAAAAAAAAAAAAATGTGATCCATCCTTACTTGATTACAGATTTTGGCTGCTCTACAGTTAGAGGCCTCCTTTGTTGTAATTTCAATTTGAAAAAGGACCAAATGTTTTGAGTGGGTAAAAAGGTCTGGCCAGCAGGCACCCAGTTTAGGAGTTCTTAGGCCCTCTTACCACGAAGACATGTGGTTGTAAAATTTGAAGAATGTTCTTTAATAAAGATTTGCTGACAAGCAGAATGGTTTCATATTTGATCGCATGTGTTGCCCCAAACCCTGTATTACAGTCAGCATTTACAGTGCCTTCCCACATGTGCAAGTGCCCCATCCTTTACACCCACATATCAACAAAAAATGTCAATCCAACCAATACCAATCCTGAAGTTTAAACTTGGATTAAAGGACACAGGGATGAGTTTAGCTGAGTAAGAAATGGTTTTCGGAAACCTTCCAGAGTCCCTGAACTGCCCTCATGGCCTAAAGACACTGCAGAAGCAAAAAATACAGCTATTTTTTGTAAAGCCTTAAAAAGGGCAAGAGGATCAGCCACGACTGGTTTAAAGCAAATAAATGACAGTGTCACCAGAGATTAAAAAATGGGGCTAAATTACAAGTGTTTGGAAAACTTTTGGCTCTGGTAATATTTTAAATTTGCATTATATCTTGGAAAAAAACAGTCAGTTGTAAGACTATGTCAGCCATTTTAAGCACTAAACAGCTGGTTAGTCACATCATTTTAATGTTTGACATGACAGATGTGACTTCTTTTTTTTATGAGCAGATTAAGCCTAGAGTCAGATTAAAACCTTTTTTCACTTATAGGTTAGAGGAATCATGTATGATTATTTCCATGCATTGGAGAAGCCACTTGAATATTTACCCACCTGTTAATCACTCAGCTGTAAACCCCCAGCCCCTTTTTTTTTACAACGATATTGTCGTTTCACAACATTAGCAAGAAAATGTTCCATGGAGTTCACCTGTACCCAAACTTTGTTTCGAAATGTCAATATTTCACTTTAGCTTTACAAAAAGGAAAAGCAATCTTCTTTATGGATATTGTTTGAATTTCTACGTCAGTATTTCAATAAGAAGCTAAAGTGTGCATAGTAATCACAATCTAGGAAGCTCAAATGCAAACTAAGTTGTAAAACTTTTCTGAGAGTATAAATGGTAAAATCCTTTGTATTTGAATATATTCACTGCATCTGTTCCAGTTCTGTCTGCAGCTCCTAAATCAGCTCTTTGATCATTTCATAGTTTAGTATCATTTTCTGGGAGCAAATATTTTATTACAGCGAGTAGTGAGTCATATCCATTAAAACTTCCAACATTACTCAAATGAGTCTAGTTGTATTCCTGAGAATCAATTTGACATTTACCTAATGTAAAAAAAAAAAAAAGGAAGCCCAAAGTACAGATTCTTAAAAAAGGGGGGATTTTTAAGGGGACACAGATATGGTCTGTGATTCAAACGATAGAATGATATCATCCAATAAGGTTTTTGCTGATATTTCTTTAAACGTATAAGATGGAGGATACAGTCAGTTTCACATGCTCATATATGCAATATTAGCAGGCTCCAGCAACAATAACCCCACATGCAATATTGATGGCATGCTTCTAAACACAGAGTGGGAGCTGCTAAACACAGACTCGCACACATGCAGGAGCACATCTGCTGCATGGCTTCATCTGTTCTGCTATCTGCAGAGCAGATGTAGAGGTCTGCCAAGCAATTAGTTGCCCGAGATGATTTTCTTTGATTCCTCCGTGGAGCCAGCAGCTGGTTCCACATGGATGTCGGGGACACCGACGTGTGTGAACAAGAACATAAAAATTCACGTGTGTGTTGGTCTTTATACGTGTGGATTGTGTGCGCATGCCTGTGTCTGTCATGCTCCCCGAAGTCTGCGCAGTCTTGTCAAAGCACAAAGTGGTGCCATTCGGTGTACTGGTGAGTCATACTTAAGATTCAGCACAGTTCATGTCAGGGGAAATATACCCCAAAAAAGCAGTCACATATAACTTGAATTCAAGATGTCCCATTCATTACACAAGATATTCTTAAAAGTCCTCAAATGTATTCCGACAACTAATATCAGATTTTCCGACCACTTTGAATTGTCTTGGACATGAATTGCGCTAAACAAATAAACGTGCCTTTCCTTATCCTCAGATTGTTCTTATATATGCAACTACAGAAAGTGAGGTGTGTGCATTCTGAATGGTGCATCATGAAAAAAGGAAAGAGACAAAGGAAAAAAATGATGGAGGGAGACTGTTCAAGGGCTGACACAGAACGGCAAAGCCACAAACACTCATGAAGGGATAAACTGGAGTCTCACAGTATAGATCAAAGAACCCTTTGACATCATCCTGCTCTTTTCTCCAGTCAATGTGAAAAAGAAAGAAACTTTTCAGCAACCACAGATGATGCTTAATGTTTTCGGAACACTTTCAGGCACCATGAGTGAGCAACAATAGGTGGGCCTTTATCATTAGAGACATGCTTACACTTACAATGACACTAAAGTGTGTGAAAGGAAGAAATTAAAAGAGGTAAAGGAACAAATGTGAAAACCTCTGCTCCAAGAACTTTGTCAGCAACTTCGCTTCAATTTCCACCAGTTGAAAGTGAAATCTAAGTAATCGTATGCATTTCATAAAACATCCTATAATTATAAATAAAAAAAAACAGCACATATTCTAACATGCTCCCCACAAAGGAATCATAGTATTATTTAAAGCTGTGAATTGATGTTGTCTATATTTTATAAAGTTAAAGTCGGTGCCCTTCATAATATTTTGACACTTGCTCTATAAGTCGTGCAGATTCATCTCTCTGGAGCCATGAGCCTGAAAATCAGCAGCCTGACAGAGCCAGGTTGTTCTTTCTTGCTTCTTTTAAGTTACAGGGCCAGATTTTAGATTTACAACCCTTTCTTCCACTCTGTGGTGAAGGACAAACTGCCAAATCTCATTTCACAATTAATATAGTTTTAAAGCCGGGTGTTTATTTTCTCACACATCTCTGAGCCCATTATTTTATTTTACCGGGAGGACATTCTACTGGGTTTTTTTTAGGAGAATACGAATGAAAATCCAACAAAGTTAACATGTAAGAAATGTTTCCTTTTAAATGTTTTCCTTTTGAGTAGGAACTGATCTGACACTTAACCTCTTCATTGACCCAAAAGTTCATTTAACTTAGTAGGAAGTCATAATTAACATAAACTCTGCGCAAAGCTCATCCCAGAGTCATCTGAGCAGCTTGCCCAACCACGCAAAGCCTTTGTCTGGGATAAGACATTCCTTATGCAGTCGCAGCCTAAATGCATTTGCATGAATGCTTTTAGATTCTCAAAATCTTTGCTGCCCTATACACATCATTTCACACCAAACAGCACTCTACAAATACAAGTAAGAGTGACTTTATACTCCTCAAACCCGCATTCCCACTGGAGGAGAAGGTTGCATGACGAAGTCCAGAGGATGTGGCAACTCTGAAGAGGGGAGTCATTCATCTTTTTCTTTTTTGAAATGTTTGTGGCTTCTTTCAGACTCCTTTGCATAGTTGGCTACTTCATATCAGTAAGTAGGCTTTTGGAAATCATTACTGAATCAATATGCTGCCTTGTCTAAAATAAATTTGGAACAAGTGTCAAAGTTTAATATGTGGTCATGCATTTTTTTTAAATTCACTACAAGCCTTGGAAAAGACTGATACGACGTTTAGAGTATTCAGTGAAAATTCAGCTTTAAGAAAATAGCAGAAAACCATTCAGAGGCATTTCCACTGGCAGCTTTAGCAGGCCTCCCTGTTAGAGAGCAACTCTCAGGCATGTAAGCTCAATGAGATGCAGCTGACTGGATTTATTTCTATTTTATCTAATTTTCCACTCAGTTCCACAACAATCTTCATCAATGTATCAAATCCGTTTGTTTAAGCATAAAATGTAATCTAAACGATTTCTAAATATATTTAAAGAGTTTATCTAACTTAAGTACTAATACATGTTCATAAAATAGACTTAAAGTCCCAAAGGTCCACACAAAGATTGCAGCTAAGCCACAACTGACAACATTTACTCATATAGATTAAGATAAGGTTCTAACAGGCTTTATTTCTCGCACATTTATGCATGTGTAAATGTGTCTCACACCACTGCCCCTTGTCTGTAAGAGGATGTAATGACTTCTTTAGCTCTCCTGCCTGATGTCCATTTGATATGAGGGACCTATAGAACCTCGGGGATACAGCTGGTTAAATTATTCAGCGTAGACACCGTGTCTACGCTGATGGCGATAAACTCACAGTTCACAGATTCTGAGCTCCAAACAGTATTTGACTGTTTAAATACAACCCAAAAATAGTTTTTAAAATTCACAACTTGTGTCTTTAAAAAAACATTAAATACATTTGTCAAAAAGGATCAGTTTGAATGACACACAAATCGCTCTTAGTGATCTACCTGAACGCGTTCCGAGGCTGGGCTGCAGGTGCATTCCCCACATTTACCGCTTTAAAAGCGCATGGATACAAATAAATACGGCAATCCTATTCCAAAGCCCTCAACGTTTACTCTTCATATAATAAAAACTGTGATTTTCCGTGGATTGATTCAGATGGTGCATCTCAGAAAATGGAAATATTAAAATCTGAGCAAAATGAATGCCATAAATACTGTATTGCTTTGGTTTTCTTTTACAAAAAGAAAAAAGTAGACTCAGCTGACAGTACCTGGAGCGAGACCCCTATTACGAAAAAATTTAAAAAGCAGAGATATCCGTAAATACGAAGGTTTCCCGAAATAAGCCCACGCAACCTTTCTTTTTGTACATAGAAGGAGCCAGGAGGTTAGGAACAAAAATACATCTAATCGGTGAGAGGAAACGTGGCGGATATTGGCCTATCAGCCGAGGTTAGAATAAAACTAAATTAAACTCGTTCATTCGGAAAATAAATAGATACAATTAAAACCCGGAAAGCGAGGGGACTCAGCAAAAAAACACGCAGCTGGAAACTTCATGGCCGGATCAGAAAATATTAATATTATTAAAACGCACAAAGCGAAATAGCGAGCTTAGAACAACATCGCTCTTTAAATTATTGTTTTGCTTTGTTTTATTTATTACTAATTGCCGGTATAATCCGGGAGGTCGGCGTTTCCCGGGCTGGACTGTGCAGCGGCGCGCGCTCCGGAGCGCGAGCCGGAGCCCCGGCGCGCGAGCGTCTCCCTCCGCCGCCTCTGATTGGCTGGCCGCACTGACAGCTCCGCACATGATTGCAGGAGCAGAAGCCCGACCCCCTTTCCGTCTTCTAAAGGAACCATTCATAAACTACACAGGTCCTACTCAAAGCTGAGTGAGGAGCAAAAGTGAGCAGGGGGGCGCGCGCATGCAGGAGAGAAAAGCATCAGGAGGAGATGAGCGCTCGCGGGCGGCGGGTTTAGTTTTTTTGGGGCCACTTCAAGGCAGGACGCGGATGGTTAGGACACGGATATGAACCCTCTTAGCTGCACTGGGAGTGCTCACGAGTTGGACTGACATTTAGGCAAGCTACTAGGTTGCATCACTATCCGTTTCCTCCTCCTCACACTGACGTCCATCCGCTGCAAAAAGCAAGAAGAGAAAAAAAAGAAAAGAAAAAAAAAAAAAAAAACTTTGATTACACATTTTTCCTGTGCGGGGAAGCGTTTTGCCTCTGGCTTTACCGGTAAGCGTTGGATCCGTCAACTTACTGCGACTCTCCGGTGTACAGCCCGGACCTCTGCCCCAACATGATAGCGACGCAGGCGAAGCTGGTCTACCAGCTGAACAAGTACTACAACGAGCGGTGCCAGGCGCGCAAAGCGGCCATTGCGAAGACCATCCGGGAGGTTTGCAAAGTGGTGTCGGATGTCCTGAAGGAGGTGGAGGTGCAGGAGCCCCGCTTCATCAGCTCCCTCAGCGAGATTGACGCGCGCTACGAGGGGATGGAGGTCATCTCCCCCAACGAGTTCGAGGTGGTGCTCTACCTCAACCAGATGGGGGTGTTCAACTTCGTGGACGACGGCTCCCTGCCCGGCTGCGCGGTGCTGAAGCTGAGCGACGGCCGGAAGAGGAGCATGTCCCTGTGGGTCGAGTTCATCACCGCCTCGGGCTACCTCTCGGCCAGGAAGATCCGCTCCAGGTTCCAGACGCTGGTGGCGCAGGCCGTGGACAAATGCAGCTACCGCGACGTGGTCAAGATGGTGGCCGACACCAGCGAGGTCAAGCTGCGGATCCGCGAGAGGTACGTGGTGCAGATCACGCCCGCCTTCAAGTGCACGGGGATCTGGCCCCGGAGCGCGGCCCAGTGGCCCATGCCCCACATCCCCTGGCCGGGGCCCAACCGGGTGGCCGAGGTCAAGGCGGAGGGCTTCAACCTCCTCTCCAAGGAGTGCTACTCGCTGACGGGCAAGCAGAGCTCGGCGGAGAGCGACGCCTGGGTGCTGCAGTTCAGCGAGGCCGAGAACCGGCTGCTCATGGCCGGCTGCAGGAAGAAGTGTCTGTCCATCCTGAAGACGCTCCGGGACCGGCACCTGGAGCTGCCGGGCCAGCCGCTCAACAACTACCACATGAAGACGCTGCTGCTGTACGAGTGCGAGAAGCACCCGCGGGAGACGGACTGGGACGAGTCGTGCCTGGGGGACCGGCTCAACGGCATCCTGCTGCAGCTCATCTCCTGCCTGCAGTGCCGCAGATGTCCCCACTACTTCTTGCCAAACTTGGACTTGTTTCAGGGAAAGCCTCACTCGGCCCTGGAGGCTGCTGCCAAGCAGACGTGGAGACTAGCGAGAGAGATCCTCACCAACGCCAAAAGTTTGGACAAATTATGAACCGGTCAGAGAGAGACATTTTTGGGACAAAAACTTAAGGACTTTTTTTTTTCTCCAGCCGAGTCTCCAAGAAATGTGAAAAAAATAAATAAATGACACAAGCAATGCAGCATAAAACCACGAAGCAGATATTTAAAAAAAAGAAAGAAAAGAAATCAACAAACAGAAGGAAGCAATTGGGCCACTGCCACAGGGAAGCCTAAGGTACATTTTCGATAAATGTAATACGATTTAGTTGTCTTCTTTAAATGTTTTCACAAAGTGAAGGAACTTTTATTTAAATATATGCACAAAAACCGTTAAGTGAAAGAACAAGCTGTAGCGTGCCAAGTTCAATTTTTTTTCCATGATGTGACTTCAGAAGAAAATGTTAATAAAATGTTGCAAATTAACTTACAACTTGGCCTCGTGTTTTGACAGCCTGAGATGAGGAGAGGGTTCTACTCTAACTGTCTGAGGGAGACAGACCCAGGAGCTGTTGAACTGCTCGTGGTAGATTCTGACTAAAGTCAACAGGAGACGAGGGGAAATTTTATTTTTCGTGAAATGAAAAGACAACAAAAGGGCGCCTGCCTGGCCAACTTCAGGCCGTAAGTCATGTGCACGGAGCGTCACACGCTCACCGGGACCTCCGAATGAATGTAAATCTGCAGACATGGTGTTCATATCGGGCCTGGAAGCTGCAGGCCCGCAGCAGCAACACCTCCATGACTCATGGACTGATTTCCGATTCTGCAGCTCGGCTCGTGACACGTTCGCATAACGCCCGAGTTTTTCCCGGAGCATTCGCACTAAATATGGACTTTTATTAAGATGACATGTTTAAATATACAAACGCACCTTTCTGTGAAACAGAGCGCTCGGCGGAGTGTGGAGATTCTCCTACAACTCACAGCCACCTGTGGCTCAGCAGCCGTCAGCCGTTTTAAAGGAGCGATCCTGTTTTTATTATGGCTCATTATTTCAAATCGGGGAATAATAATGAAATGTTATTTCTTCTGCTAAATATTTAAATGAAAAATAAACAGGATAAAAAGACTGTTAAATTACAATTACAATTCTAAAAAATTAAATATTAATTCAGATAAGGTCTCAATAAATAAATACATATAAACAATAAATGGATTGGAGTTAAGGTTTTTTTTTATTTAGTCTATACTAAAATACAGCCAGTGAAAAAAAACTATATGCAGAAAATAAACAAAAAAACTCTAGGCTGGAAATATATTAAAGGCCACTTGAGACGTGACAATTCAACACGTTTACGATTATTTCAACAGACTCCGAGTGGCTCCACTTTTCGTTCATTTCAGACTAAAACAACCCCAGACATGGCCACCGTTCCCATGGCTTTATCTCAGGGGCTAAACGTTTTCTCTCCCGGTGGAGCTCGACTATAGCCTCTTACCTTCGGATCGATGGCCCTGTAGCCGGGCTCGTCCTCGTCCACCTCGAAGTAGAGCTCGGAGGCGGTGATGGACAGCGTGCCCCTGACCACCGCGGCAGGGGCCACGAGCTGCGCGCTCGTGCTCACGTTCACCGGGCCTGGAGGACAGAGGCGAGCCGCTCAGACACACACACACACACTTTACATATATACGCAAAAAAATATAATAAGTCTAAGCTCAACGTGCTTATGCCAACACTCCCTGTTACAATCTATTTTTCTTTAAAGGAAATCACAAACACTCAGGTTCAAATGGGAGGACAGCAGATTATAGGGAGCTGATTTTTAACTGAAAAGCAGCATCCTAAAGCGTCTATCGTCAGAATTGACAGTCCATCACGGCGCATTGATTGCGGGCTTTCGGGAGAAGCTCTTTCATCTCTCATCCATCTTAATTTATGCCTGTATGACAATGAGAGGCGGCTCGGGGAGCTGCGGGAGCAGGCTGCCGGCCGGCTCTGCGCCTCCCCGGGCTGTGTGTGTGTGTGTGTGTGTGTGTGTCTGCAGATGATTTCCCCCAGCCCCAGGACACTAGTGCAAAAAACGGATGGTACAAAACGGATATATATTAATTCCTCTGCCTCTCGTGAACCCCGTGAGTACTGACATGTTATCCGTGGGTTGAAATAACAGTTTTTGTTCCTTTCACTCAAAGACATCCAGCTGCACCTGGAGCAGACAGCTGCTCAAAAGGACGAGTTCAAGCCTTTTCTTTTTTTTTTTCTAACAGCTTCTGGGACATTTTCGCTGTAATATATATTACCAGATTAAACAACACTTCACAGTCAATCCCATTGTTGCATTAATTTAACAGAATTCTGAACCCTCTTTCCACAGTTTAATGTGGATTACACTGCAATCCTATTAGGAGAATATATTATATTTTAATCAGGGATAAATTATGCAAATAAGATATCATTTTTAAAAAAGTAGGCAGTGTCTTTGGGTTAAGTTTGTTGGAGGAAACTTATCAGGCTGACAGGCTTGTGCAGAGTTTCATCCCTAACACGAAGCAAAAGCGTCGTGCGTTATTTTAGGAAGCCGGAACTCGGGATAGACTAGTTGTGCAATATGAAAAAATAAGTATTTTGAGAGTTTATTCTCGTGCCTGTGTGTGGTTGTGAAGCAATCCCCATAGACAGAAAACTGCCTGCCTCACAAACTGTTCTATTATGTGGAACAAGTGATAAACTTTACTTGGTCAGCCTTTTTCTATGTTTAAAAGAAATTTGTCCTTTCAAGCAACCAATGAAAAAGTATGTATTTCAGAAAATTCAATAATCTGTTACACAAAAAAATTAAGCCAGCCCATAAGAGTGATAGAAGTATCACAGGATATTACAGAGTTTATTAGAGTAATTAAGGGGGGAGGGTGGCAATAACTGCTAAGCAGGTGAGGAAGACTAAGCTGCTTGTTTACCTGTGAAGCTCTCCAGGTCCTTCTCCTCTAACGACGACAGCGTGTCGTCGTCTCCGTCCAGTGACGTCTCACTCTCCGAGTTCTGATTTCCCAGAGCCTGACTCCTGATGGACTGCTTGCCTTTCAGAATATCTTCCTCAGACGCTATAAGGGAGGGAAGGCCTTCTTATTTTTCCACATAAATGTTGCATGCAGAGTTCCACATGGTGTTTATTTTATTTCTAAGTCAAAGAAACAAATGTGCTGCAGTTTATTGCACAGCGGAGTTTGATGTAACACAGACAATCGTGTACACTTTAAAATATATCTATATATACACACACACATAATTAAGAACATGATGCAGACTTTTTACATTCTCTCTCTCTCTCTGAAAAAGTGCTTTATTTACACTGACTTGGCAAAATTAAAAGAGTGATGGTCTTAGATATTTATAATTATTAAATGATCAGAATGTGTAAATTTCTTATTACCTCAAAACACTTCACAAAATGCTCACGTTTTCTATATAACATTACTTAAGATAAATCTAAACAGATAAGAATCATTTGAAGGGTATTTTGTTTACTGTGAATAACATTAGTTGAGGGGAATTTCCTTTAAAAGCAGCTTCATTTTGGAGCCGTTCTCTGTATTTTCAGACCTCCACAGCCACTTGCAGGCAGGCAAATTGAAGACGGCAAAATGTGACACAATAAAGACATAATCCTCACACTAAAGCCAACCCATCTTGCCCTTTTAACATACATGGTATCAAACACAAAGATTATCCAAACACGTTTAAACAAGATGAGGCTCTCGCACCATTATGATTTCAACTGAATGTGACTTGAGGCTCCACGTGGATTATTTAAGGAAAAATGCTAATCTGCCAACATTTACAGAGTCCCACATTTCCCCGCGGTGCAGGGTAAAGATCCACAAGCACAGGTCGGCAGAGATTGGCACGTCCTCTCTGTTTGTAAACATAGCTGGCAGCGGACTAGGAGCTCTGCCTGCTGCTGATCCAGCTCTGTAGTAAAAGTAACAATGCCTCAGCGCGCTAAGTCCCTCAGCACATGCACGGGATCTTTTGTCATCATCACCTGAGACTGAGGGTAGAACAACTGCTAAACTGCCCAGTGTAGCTACACTTTGAAACTGCTGAAGGAACTAAAAAAAAATCTCTTGTCATGGAAAATATGCAGCTCAGTGATATTTAGAATGGCCTTCCTGTAATTAAGCCTCCCAGGAGGATTCTTTAGTTAGCAGCACTGAAATTACTACCAGCTCTCCTAATACGTACCACATGCCATTGTATTCGCACCAAGAAGGTGGACAGGGGACTTATTAGATTGGTTTCAAACAGTGGTTCAATTCAACATCAATGCTGGCACATCGGTTTTGGTCCTAATATTAAGATAACCCCGACTTAAAACACTGGACGCTTGGACACACGGTCCCCTGTAACGTAACCTCACGCAAATGGCTTCACGGTGTAATTCACACTAAAGTAACAGCCAGAAAAACAAAGACAAGTCAGCATTTTGTTTGGCCAACCCTATTAGAACAGCACAGACAAGCCAGTCTGACAGAGGGTTGTGTCATTTACCACAACACGCCAAAAGGAAATGTGGATGGAAGTGACAGACCGCGCGCCCACTCGCCCGTCTGCTACTGACCAAGATACTGTTTGTTTTTTCTCCTTTTAATTTGACAAGCCAAAGGTTTTAATGAGGTTTCATATGTGTGCTTTGTCCTTTTTTTTGTGTGTGGGGGGGGGGGGGGGGGAGAAATCCTAAGAAAAAAGGTGGATCACACTCATAAGCTGGACTTCAATGATTAGAATGCGAGACCATAAAAATACAGAAAGGTCTTCATAGCTTAAAGCAAACTTAAAGGGGCAAATAAAAAAGTGAAAATCTAAATTCAGAGCTACCACACACACACACGTTGAAATTTCATTTGTTTAAATTACGCCATCATTTAAAAAAATTGTATAAATTTATGTATAAAGTCACATAAAGAAAAGAATAAAAAAAAAACCCCAAGAAACTTGACCATCAGTCATCAAAAGCAGCAGAATCGTGAATAAATCCCAACAGTTTCTGCCTTTTTTCCCCAGGACCGCTTACCCAACTGAGAGGTTCAGCTACCTGCTTATACAACTCAAGGCATGCATGGTCACAGCAATTAAATTGTCAAAATTAACTAATTTGTTTTTAACGGGAGCGCTGCCAGGAGTGTGGTCATGAGGCGAGTATTGATTACCAGAACAGAGACATTAGTCTTCAGGTATTTACTCTGCCACCTCTGGTACACGGGCCCCGTACCAGACCAAATCAATCCCCAGAAAAGATGGTTCTTTCCAGCCATAAATACATAGCAGCCTCCTCAAGCCTACTGGCAGCACGGGCTCTCCTGTGGAAATCATCTTGGCACAGTATGAATGATAACAGTTGTCTATATCTTTACCATAGAAAATGCGAGTTTCCCAGATATTTTTTCTCGCACTTCTTTTAAAAAGGGAGACGTAAAAAGATGTTCCAACACAGCAAAAATTGACAACTTTTAAATCTATGATCTGGTATGAACTTAGAAAAGAACTGCCACAAGTAGCCAGTAAATGAGGGCAAGTTTAGGCTTGAGCTCATGCTAAATATTTTCTGAGAGAGTGAGAGTGCATTTTTTCCCCTCTGTGTCTGATGAAAATAATTACAGCCAGATATGACCTTTGGGCTCCGTTTGAAAACTTAGTGCTGCATTCTAATCTGGAGCTGCACTTCCGCAACAAATGTCGGGTCGACTAAAACAAGACGAAAGGTTACATCAGAAAATGGATGCCGTCGGGCTTCAGTGTCAAGAAGTTGTTTAAATGATATATTCCCATAGTTCGGCCACAGTTCGCCTCATGGGGTATTGCTTTCCACAAATGGCTGCGAGCTATTTTATTCTATTTTTTTCCACATACATTTGACTTTAAGACTAAATTTTGTTTGCAGGAATTTGTCCTCTGCCACTGCAGAATAAACACAGTGTGTCAGCTGAAATTACTTGAATAATACTAAAGTCGAAATACGGACACAAAGAAGTCCTTTACTGCGTCTCAAAGTAAAGGACAATGACCGGGCATATAGGACTGGGCTGTTCTCTGTCATGGTTTAGCTGAGGGGAAACATGGAGGATTTAAAGTGGAAAGTGAAATTCAGAGGCTGCAACCAGCTGGACGCTGGCCTTGCTCCACAGCTGCGGCCATTATTCGAGACCAGAAGTCTCCTAGGATCCTGGGATCTCCAACACTTATTGCTTTTAGATCATATCCTTATTGGCTCCAGTGACACCTGCCATTTGTCATTGGGAAAGAGGACACTTTTAAAGGGACATTTACAGGTGACATATTGAGGACATTTTTGGTCCATGAAGTGTGCTTTTTAATTTTCTTTCTTTTTTTGAGGGCAGTGTAATTGAATGTGTTAGGTAAACTAGGCCCTGCGTGACAATGATTGCAAAACCTGGTGTGTGTGCTGAATATTTGCACAGATGAAGAATTACATGCACTTAAATAGAGAAATGTGACTCCTGGAGTTCATGCTGGGAAATGATGTATATATATATATATATATATATATATATATATATATATAAATATATATATACATATATATGAGGTAGACGAGGTCCACACCTCTGTATTGTAATGTTTTATGTATTTGGACATCATGAAAATCATCTGGTCCACACCAGGTCCTTAAATATTTTTAACGACAAATGCCACGTCAACGAAATCTATGCCAAAATGTTGTCAGTTTGTGAAAACTCCCAAACCCCACCATTCAGTAGCTTATAAAAGCAATTTCTTTTAAAGTCAAACTTTCCTGTTTAAAGTAACCAGTCTCTCATATAGTAGTGGAGGAATGCAGCTCAGTGAGCTCTAAGTCCTACCACAGCATTTCAATCAAACACAGGCCTGGGCTTTGAATGGGGCACTGCAACACCTCGACTCTCGACTTTCTTCTTCAGACATTCTGTTGTACATTTGATGCTGCGTTTGTGATAAATATGACGTTGAAGAAAAATGGACAGGCTTACATGTGGCCCCAGAACACTTATGCACACAAAGGAGTTCCTGCAAGGTGCCCAAATCCTGGGACTGCCGAGCAGACCCCCGTCATCACCCCTATGCTGGGGAGCCTTACAGAGAAGGTGAGGTGTGCTTTTGTCCAAACACTGACACCAAACGGCTCCACTTTGGTCTCATCTGTCCAGTTTGCATGTTGGTTTGTTTTGATGCAACTGCCATGTTTAACTGAGACGTTGAGTGTGACATTTTGTTTTTGAGTTTGTCAGATTTTTGTCAATTTCACAGTCTGATCTTATTTAAAATTCAACCCCTCAACTTAAAATGTTTTCCACAATATTAAAAAAACACATAATAATTAAAACATTCATCATTGACCTCAAATAGCAGGAAATGTTGTTTTAGTGCACTAACAAACTTTTATGCTGCAAACCGGGGAAAACCTTTGCTTCAACACTGGATTTATATCACTTAGTCAAATCTATGATCTGTACCTGACAGCTAATTAATTAATGTCTTAATTCCTCTAAAAGAACTAAGGGTGGACTTCTGTTTCCACAATGCAGCTCAGTTCAACCAAATAAATAGTGATAACACTGTAATATGTGACATTGGGTTGAATATCTGAGGTGTGTTTACTGAATTA
Source organism: Menidia beryllina (assembly GCA_013363375.1). NCBI lineage: Eukaryota > Metazoa > Chordata > Actinopteri > Atheriniformes > Atherinopsidae > Menidia > Menidia beryllina. Next base: position 4,922,575 of record JABUIW010000012.1, on the reverse strand, counting down.
TGACGATCAGTCCAAGAAAATTTCCTTTTCTTATACTGACAAGATTTAGTAATAAAACAAAAGACTAAAATAAAGTGATAATATATCGCATATTATCTCATGCTAAACCGAAATAAATCCATTACATTGTTTTTCTGACAATCTTCAACTAAAAAAAGCCTAATACTTCTGAAAAATAATGGAAAAAAACAACCCTCTGTCTTTGGCTACTATAACATTCAGCCAACTTATTAAAAAGATAAAAGAAAAGGAGGACATATCATAATGAAACAAAAATACATTCAACTGGTAATAATACCTGAGAAAGCTGTGAGAGCAAAATCTTAAATCTACGAATTATTCTTCATTCATACATAAAATTCACAAGGAAAATTAACAGTGTGATCTGTACTCACCACCAACCTCAGCCACTGTTAGGTAGCCGTGAAGGGAGAAAAATCATACGTAACGTTACTCAGATTGACTAGAATAAAAATAGAATGAAAAAATAAAAGGCCAACACTCCCTTTCATCCTGCTATGCATAATGGCACCCAGTGTATGAAATTACCTGTGAGTTTATTCAAATGGGTGTGATTTTATTATGTGTTGTGGTATAATAAACCTTTTACTGCAACAGGAAGAATAATTTTTATTGCCTTGTACCTGTAGTAAGTGGCTTTAAAAACAAAACAAAAAAAAGGTGTGCAAACCGCCGGCAGTGGCGTGGTGGATGGCACTGACCGTGTTCGGCCGCTGCTTTGAGCGTTGCTTCTGAGTGACTGGATCCGAAGGGGTTCCTGATGAAGCGACGTCGCCTCCTTAAATCGTCCTCCCAGCAGTCCAGGCGCCAGAACTCCTTCGGTCGGCTGCAGCGAGACAGAGGTAGCACATGTGTTAGCAATTACCAGCCAGCATGGTATAGCAGCCCAGCATTAGCACTTGGTCTGAGCAAGCATACATAAAGCCTACATTGTGTTTGGAGTCTCTTTTTCGTAAAACCCTCAGAATCCCTCTTCATTTAAAAAAAAAAAAAAAAAAAAAGGTTGTTAACATCATTTAAATACAGGCTGAGACCCAAATAACTCTACCCAATGATTTAATCTCCATCTTGGAGGAAAAAGTCCCCCCCCACCGCCTTATTTTTGTTTTTGAGGTGCACATGACACTGATCATTTCCTACACACTTACGGGACATGTGCTTCTATTCTAGACTCATTTTAAGACCAGCAGGATACCTCTTGTCAGAACTCGTGGCTTGCAGGATAAGGAGGGGGCCATTACAAACACAAGGGATGTGGTGGATAGCATTACCAATATTAATCAATGTCTCGGTTTCCTTTATTTTCATCTCCTTTTACCAAAGCTGGTCAGAAAATCATCCATCTGTCAAAGAGAAGAGTGTTAACTTTGCTGAGAACTTAGAACTGCCTCGGTTTGCGTATGAGTAGCACACTGTGCTCTGAATCTATTGTGCTGTACGACTGAATTCATTTTCAAGTTGTTTATCAATCATTACTTTGAGGACCAACAGAGCAAAAATAAAAAAAAAGGTTTTAGCCTAGCATTTAGTGTCTCTTTAGAAGACCCTTTCAGAAGTAGATTTTCTTTTTCTTACAATCACCAGCTTAGGTAGATGTGCCTTCACTTCAACTAAACCCTTTAATAATTCAGGTCAAATTATCACAGAGCAAAAGACTTTCCAGGAAAAAGGGAAATCTTGCCTGGTTTTGCATCTGGTCTTTAAATAAAATTGTGTTTTGATCCTGCGGCGTTCGCTTCAACTGCAATAGCTTTTTATTTGATGTGTACTGTTAAAAGCATAATTGTTATTTGTAAATTGCTATCCAAAATGTACTTGCTCCTCTTTTTTCCTAACAAGTCACTCTGGATCAAGCTGTTTGCTAAATGCATAAATGTAAATGTACTTTTAGCAAACATTACTCAAAACCACTCAAAACGTGAAACTCAAATAGTACATAAAACCCTTCAGTGTTGCCATTAATTCCACAGATTAACCTTTGAATTTGTGTCCACATTGGAAGGCAGTAAATTAGACACAATATATAAGTTAACAACACTGAGGAAAGATCGCTGAGCTCAGTGTTTAAAAGTTAAAAGATTTATTTCCAAATCCCCCCAAAAAAGTAAGACTAGGTTGTTCATTAGTGAGCGGCTGCAGCACATCCTGGAGAGGTGAACGTTTTGGGAAGACGCGTTTTATGGCTTCAGTGGCATAGACTATGACAGGAGAACCCCAGCATGCTTTATGCGATCTGTTCTTCAACGCTGCTCCAGCCAGGGGCTCCTCACAAATCTTAACTCCAACACCAATGATCACACAGGGGCCTCCAAAGGGGAAAGGAGCTTTAGACAAGAAAATAAATACTATCTCCCAGCAGATCCTTTTAAACCCTCTATTCCTGGGCTAATGAAAACCTCAGATTATTTGCTTCGTCTGAAGTAATCAACACAAAACATTGGAAAAAGTTGATGCTCATATTTAAAATGTGGATGCGGAGCAGAATGAAATTGTTTCGGAGTGCGGGGAAGTGTTATGTGTGTGGATGTGTGTATGGGCGAGGCTGGGAAGTGTGTGTGTGTGTGTGTGTGTGTGTGCAAAGCATGCCAGTTGGAAAGACGCAGAGGAGAGAGGTCTGCTCAGGACTAGATTTCTCTGCGGTGACAAAGACGGCGCTCTGTGTTTGCGTGTGATAGTCTCTCAACACAGATGGCCACTTCATCATCCTGCCTGCAACGGTATTCATCTATGAAAATAATTATCAAGGTTGTGCATGGTGCGCAGCCCAGAGTCAGGATGCCCTCATCTCCCGTCTCACGGAAGGTGGGGATCTGTCCCACTCGCACAATGCCCCCTAATCCATCAGGAGGGGACACTTTGCGTGGAGTAATTAGTCACAGCATGAGGGGGGACCACCTCTGCCAGTCATATTTATCCTGTGCGCCATGAGCAGGCGACAGTGGAGGCCCTAATGATGGGGAGCTGGCAGAGGTGGACGGACGATGAAAGATACCTCGTCATCAATCCCTGATGAGAGCGCCGCCATAACAAGAATGGAGATGTACGGCGCAATGCGACCCCCATACTGCACGCCGAGCGTGTTTCCACAACTATCATAAATTATTCAGGGCTCATCCATCCTCCTAGGGCATCCTAGGTAGAATTTACAGAGGCACCATTCTTCAAAATAACAACAATTAAAATAACAAAAGGCTCCAGTGTTGTGCCGCGGCTCATGCCAGCCACTTGTGTAATTAGTAATTAGTTTGGTCATAAAGGTGTCTGGAAAGCCGGCTCGATAAGCTCGCAGTGACTCCTGATGAGAGTGGAGGAGGGATGAAGGGTTATTTTCGTTGTTTTTTTTCTTCTTAAAACATCACTAATATTAATTACATTTTTACTTCTGTGTGTTTGAATGAAACACCGTTTATTCGAGGAGGAACTGCACACCAGTGTGTGTTGTAGACAACATTGGGTTCATGTGAGGCTGTGAGCAGCAATTTCTTTCCCTGAAACATCTTCTACGTGTGCAAAAATTAAGGACGTTTTACTACACAGAGATACACGAGTTTCAGCCACGAGTTTCTCCTTTCATGTGGTCCTGATTCTGTTTAGCTTGTATTGAACCCTCCATAGACCATCAGCCTTCATCATCATTTCATCCAGAAAAAATGCAGATATTTAAGTGTGTTTTTTTGGGAGGGGGTTACTGAGCTAAAACACCTATGAGTTCTCCAATAGCCTATTCTGAGCAGGATCATACCAACAAACATGCAGGAAGCAGAGATTTTTATCCGATATAAATCTGTTTATTAGTTGTTTTTTTAAGCCAAAAGCATTAAGGCTCTCACAAAATTTGTCTTCGTCATTTAAAAAAAAATATTTTTTTTACTATTTGCTTGTAGTATCAATCTATGACACAGTAGCCCAATTAGAGTTGCAAATAAATCTTATTCCAAATAACACAAAATGTGGCGCTGAAAATCTGGAAAGCAACCAATGCCATCTTCCAGGCCATCTTAATTAATTATCATTGTGTATTTATCTGGGATCAGCAGGTTTAAAGGTTTGGTGTATTGTGCCAAAACTGCTGATCAATATCAAATGGACAAATTCAACATGTTAATAGATTTCCTCTGTTGGTCCGGAAAGTTTGATAGCACTTCTGCTTCAATGGCACCATTGTTTGTTTGGAGACAAGGACAAATGATGGCCATCAATCAAGATTCACTCACAGAGCAGACAGACACATAACCGCTTTCTCTCTGCTCACAGGCTTTAAAAGTATTTTTTTTTGTGTTCTCAACCAGTTGTGCTATTACTTCATATTTAAACAAGGCCATAAACCCTATCTTTTCATATGAATTCAGCATTTTGAGAAGGCATCATTGAAGATGGAGAGGTAAAAAAACGTCGCCTGGTAGCTTGGGCTTCCATTCACAGCATCTGATGGTACAGAAATGATAACATGACCTTTATCATAGTGAGCAGGACATGCGGAGTGAATATGCTTTCATATATCACTACAAGCGACTGCACAACCAGTCATTCATAACCTTTCTGCTAAATTAATTTGGGTACAGTCAATGAGACCTCGATGTGCGCCGGGGATCCCCTCCTCCCCCTCCCCTGCTTATTCCATATTAATGCCAGTTCCTTTTGGCAGCCCTCAAATTGCTCAAACATTGCCGCTATCCCCAGGATCATTTTGCTTTGATTTGCATAAACCATGTGTTTAGAAGAAACGGGAGAGCAGAGGGAGATTGAGGATTTGTCATGTTGAGGAGCGCTTGCTGGAGAGCAGGCCTTTTGTCAAATGCTGGCAGCGATGGCTTCGATGGGATCTCCAGGCTCAAATTAAAATGAAACAGGACCAAATACCTTCCCGCTGAAATTGTTTGGCATGATTAAGTCATGCAGGGGGTGATTTTCTACAAGTGCATTAATGCCCATCCTTCCTCCTGCAACGGGGCGTACAAGAGACCAGTCTATGTGTAATTCACCTCCGTTAATGTTGTTTTCAAGGTATAAGCAAAGGTGATGCTGGGGTCACACAGACGGAAGCGTTTCCATCTTAAACCTATCAAACGACAGTCTACCCGTAATTATGCACTTCTTTGTAATTAATCAGTGAATCGAGCCATTTATTTGTCTAATGGGAATTCAAATGCAACAGTACGTACTAACAAATAAAAGTGCTCTCCAACCTTTATTATCAGCCCACACAAGAGCTCATCGCTCCTTGAAATTATCTCCAATTGATCCAACGGCTTTCAAAAATGTATCTGAAAACGAAGAAAAGCTGCATCTCTGCGGCATGGATAGTGGGTGGGGATCTTAGTAATTCCAGGGGTGGATGGCATAAAGCAGCAGGCTGCCCACAGTGCCGTGCAGCCAAATGAAAATAATGCAAATTAAGGCCTAATTACCACCAGCTTAGCACAAGGTTTCTAATTAGCAGCAATTACACTCGGCGTAAATTTTCCAACAAAAGAAAGACAATTACACACCAATTATATCAGATTTTATGGGAGGGAAAGGGGAATGTGCTGGATTAAAAGGCAGTAAATACTGGACAAAGACAGGGGGTGTTTAACATGTGAAAATTGTTTTTTCGCATAAAGAAAAAATACTGTTCCCCTTTGATTTCACAACATCTTCGCGCACGGTGTGTCCGTAACATGAGCGTATTATAAGCACAGATTTGCTTTGCGACAGCACTGAAGTGGTACCATCTGTATTTTTGATGAAGAGTCACATTTTTCCTGTGATTTTGACAACATGCATTTAAGGCCATTTATCACCACTACAGCGAGGTAATGAGGGCATCCACTGGAGTAGAAGTTGCATAATTCTGCCATTACTTGCCCATTGTAATAATCCTCTGACCCCTAGCTTTCAGAGCTGATCTTGGATGGTATGACAAATCTCAACACGTACACCCACGCTTCTAACACACCTCGAAAGAAAAACACAGCGGAGGAGCTCAAGGTCAGCCTCGATTGGGAGACTGAGGAGGTTTTTTCTTATTTTTTTTCCCCCCTGTGCAATCTAAGGGTTTTCATTTTTTAACACAAACACGGAACCATGTTTAACCTTACACTTTACATGTCAAAACCAAGGAGCAAGTCCAATGTCAAAACTTAGTTTGAAACATCGAGATGAACGTCTTAAAAGGGAAAAAAATAGCAGTTTAAAATGAAAAACTCTGTTAAATGAATCAAACACCAAACTCCTGTTAGATTGAAAGGGTAACCTAATAGAAAATAAATCATTTTCACTATTTATATAACGACACAAGGTTGCTGGGTTATTTGCTTTTTTGTGCCACAGGGCCAGACAATCGATTTTATTTTTTATATTATTTTCATCCATGCACAACTCCTTCATTGTCAACATTACATGGTGCATTAAAGGCAGCTGAGAACTAAACACAAGTTCTCCTATAATAACCTAATATTTATCTCATTCATCAAGGTTTTTATGTAAAGTTGGAATGAATACACTTTATCATTACTATGAAAAAATAACAGAAAATAGCTGGAATATACTACTGTTAGAGCTGCTAACTGACCCTACTGAACAACTTCCCTCGGTAGGATATTCTGAGGGTGCTGCTGAACTTGACCTCAGGCAAAACAAAGGAGGGGATCGAGGTAAACCTACAGCAACAATGCAAGTTCAAGATCTATAAAGGATGATGCTCAGTCGTCACAGGCCTGTACTTTCTCTAACAGGAAGCACAGGTGTTTTATGTGCCCTCTGTACAGATTAAGCTACACAAGAAAGTGCTGGACTCGAAAGATAAAGGCAATTTTTTTTCTCACCCTTTCTTTTTTTTTTTGGGGGGGGGGGGTTTGAAAGTAGCAAAATAAATGACCTGCTGGTCCCATGGTGTAATTACAGTGGCTAGAAGCATACCAATCTATCAACAGGAAAAAGGAGGGGGCTGACATGCTGCAAAGGGGTTAGTCAAAGGAGATAGCCTTTGACTAACTACTGGCCTCGGACAATCGATACTCTGCAGATATTGCATCCAGGCAGAAAGGAGAGGGGAAAAAAAACAGCCCGAAAAACTTTCCAAATAGCTTTTCATTCAGATATTGATCAGCCCCCCCCTTTATCACGACCTTGCCCCTCAAAGGCCATATACTTTCTTAAGGGGATTATGAAACACATAAATCTCAGAGTTGCTACAGAATCCCGCCTCGCTGTGAGCAGCCAGGCGGGAAGGTATGGTGCTGCAATTGGTCTTTCTGGGATGGCAGCCTCCTTCCACGCTTCATAACTAGCATTACATTACATTCCTGGGCTCCTGTGAAGAAAATAGGGACCACTGATTGAGTATGGAGGGGAGTGGGTGTTAAAGATGTAAATGAGTTTGAGTTTACTGGTTCACCTGAAAATCTCCAGTGTACTTGCATTATTGCAGTGTATGCTATATGTAGACAAAAAGGCAAGTAACTACCGCAAACATGCAAAAATCCCCCCTTAATTTAACTGATCAGCTGTGTGTGATTTCTTTTTTGAGTCTCAGTCTTTGCTACAGCACTTAACCCCGCTAACATATGGACATCATCAGCTGTTAATATGTTTCTCCATGACACTTTGTTACTATTCCTTGCAGGGCCAGCCACTGTACTGTATATACAGTCGAGGTAAATGTTATCATTAAGACTATATTCTAATTCATATCCATGAGCAGGCCTGCATGGTAGGGCCCTTGTGGCATTTTTTCTTTTTTTTTTATGTAACCGATGGAACGCATGTCTGTCAAACTTGAACGGTCTCCCCAGAGCTTTAAGGAACATCCTTTTTGTCAGAGTCGCAACTTTTCTGTCTAAGACACATGCCAGTGAATGATTAATGAAGCCGAGGATTTTACGATAAAGCCGTTTAAGGACTTCAGTGCTGGAGATGTGTGTGCGTGCGTGTATGTGTGTGCGCGTGTGTGTGTGTGAGACGCAGAGAGGCTCTTTTAATAGAGGCAAACATTACCGGGGGCATATGTTTACGGTACATGTTTATGGACGAATCAAAGCAGATGGATGATCACAACTCAAGCCCCAGCTAATTGGTTTTGAAGTAGTCAGAATCTGGACTAAAGGAAACAACCATCTCTGAGACAGAAGCTGCCGGCCGCTGCAGCTGCCAGCGTTCAGTAAATTGGATTGTGTTTGTGTTTAGACTTCCAAGTATTTATAAGCCAACCAAACAGCCATAACCAGACAAAAAATAGCAGGTATATTCCGATCAAAGGGATTCATTTTACTACTTTGAATAAAATATATTTATTTAAAGAAGTCATTGACTTAAGGGGCAACACAACAGCCATACTGACTTAAAACAACATGAGAGAAGTTTGTTAACTTTAAAACTGTATTGCATTTGAAGCACACTGACTCTTGCTGTGCATATTTCCTTGCCTGAATCTGCCCTGGAGAGCGCAACAGTCTTTGTGGCCTCTTCAACATAATAAAAAAAGTGTGACTGTATTCAATTAATCAAATTATGATTAAAAGAACCAAATTGTATAATTCTATGTTGTCCAGATGTTGTGTTTAAGTTATATTATTATTGCAAAATTATCCAAGTTCATAGCAAAAAATGGCAAAAAATATTTTTAAAAATTTGTCTAAAAAGTGTTTATTTCAGCTCCAATGAAAACCAGAAAATGTAATCTGACGTCTCAGCAGCTGAAAACTTTTTGCAAACAGAATGCTTTCTAAACATTTTCTTTACAGTTTGGCACAATCGTTTAGTGAATACCTGAATATGAGGAAAGGATGTCGTGCAAAAGTACCACAGTCTCCATCCCACCTTCTGATCCCTCTGTAACAAATACCTCTCCCTCTCATCCTCCGTTCCATCCATCTCCGCTTCTCCCTCATTCTTCCTGCCCCTCTCAGGTCACGCATTTCCGAGGGTCTGTGTATTCTAAACTGTTCTTGTTTCCTATGGTTATAATCTCCATTGACGTGCTGGAGTCCCATTTCCTTTTTCAGCCGTGCATCCACAGTACCAGCGCAGCTGTAACGTACAGCGTGTCCATAAAACACACGTGTGAGGCAGCACAGACACTGTGCAGACCGCGGCTTTAACACATGCATTACATTCTGTATTATGCACCATAATTGTGATTTAAGTCTGGAATGAAAGTGTGCAAGTAGATATTTATCTGACTGCCGCAGCTTCTCATGCAATCATTTATTTACGTAGTGATGTGACACCAACGTCCTCACTGTAGCGGGGATGATCCCATGAGGGGGAAGGCGGCGCAATCTGTGAGAGACTAAACCGAGCAGGCCAACAGAGCAAGGTGGTGCGACAGTCAAATATATTCAACAAAAAAAAAACTCCTCATGGAGGATCAGCAGATAACTTATTCAGTGGATTTTAGGTGATACACTCGTCCTCAGAGTTAACTACATTAGTAGTTAAATCGAATAAAGATGACATGGTTTAAACGGAACAAAATTAAGAAAAAAAACTGATTTACCACATGCTGTGTTTTTGTGTTGAAAAATAGCTAAAATATAACAATTGTCTATTATGATGAGCAGTGGTGGAAGATGTAAGGGAAACAAAGAAATATCTATGCACATAAAATACCCACGCAGATTTCATTCATCATTTCCTAGAAGTAAAAAAAACCCATTTGAGGGACAGACTGCGACTCTGCTCTGCCTCCTTCTCCCCCCAACCGTGTACTGGTGAAATGACGTAGCACAAGATAAAATAGTAATGCTAATATCAATAGTTTGTCCATTACAGGTCAGCTAACTGTCCAGTGGAACAGTTACAAAGCTGTTGGTTTTCGATCTCACAAGGCCGATCAATACGGAGGCATACTGTTTCAATTTTGCCAGCATTGATTTTCTCTATAACACTCCAACCCTAAAGCATTTGTCTTTCTGAAGGAAGGAAGATTTGATTTACTGAAGAAAAATTGGAGTGCACATCACAAAGATTTTTTGCCGGGCGGGAGTGTGACATGCCAAAAGATGGATGTCCCTTGGCTGGGAAGCCTCTAGCCTAAGGGTGTCCATTAGAGCAGCGCTGCTGCAGAAAATGAGCTGCTTATATGAGGAAGGAGGAGCAGAGGGAGACGAGCTGGTGTGTGTGTGTGTGTGTGTGTGTGAGTGTGTTGCGGAGTTGCATGGGTGAGGTTTGTTGGAGTAGCCTGGAAATGAAAAGGATGCTGATGCAGGCTTGCATTTACAACTTGAATAATGACTGTGTTTGTCTCACAGAGACTGGTTACATCGATACACAGCTCAGTCAAAAAAAAGAAAGAAAGAAATTGTGAAATGTATATTTCTTCAATGTCACACCTCTTGCCTTTTTTTCCTAGATACAGTTACTTTTCCTATAAATTCCCGCTTTCTACACTTTCTACATCCAGAGTGAATTTCCATGGTACATTAGTCAGCCTTTTAGAATGCAATAAAGAGAATGTACGGGGATGAAAAAAGAGAGCAGAGTCTGTCCCCAGAGACTGTGAGCTGGCGTTCTTCATCATTTGCCCTCATCTTCCCTCTCTGTCTGTCAACTCTTTCCAGGTGTCATATACATGAGATATGATTCCTGACCCAAATAAACACCGTAGCAGGCCGGATGCTCAGTGGACCAAAGCTAGAGAGAGTTTGAAAAAGAAAAAGAAAAAAAAAGATGTGGACAACTGGGAGAGAAAAAAAATAGCTGCCAGTTTAATTTCTGTCCATCTTGCAAGCAGTTCATTTACGTGCAGCGGGCTGGCATGTTGTCTATTAGTCCCAAGTTACTAGGACCGAAAAGCATGGATGTCACTCTGTCCAGAGCTTTAACTGTCTATACTTTGAGACTGGGACACAAAAACAAAAGACAGACTTTTGTTTGGTGGAAGAAATCTTCCTTCATCCATCAGTAATACAACTGAGATAAAAATAAAAAAAACTGTAAAGAACAGAGAATGATGAAAAAGGGAAAAGGAGTTGGATGCTGTGACAGAAAAACAGAAAAGAGTGAGAAACAAACCCAGACAGACGAAAGACAAGGTATGGAATGGAGAGGGAGAAATCACCTAACACCTCCTTCCCCTAGAGGCCTGGGGCCGCCTTAAGCTCGATATTAAGACACAAATTGCATTCAGGCAGGTCACATTGGGTCAGAAGATATTAGATGCCTGCCGTGAGGAAACAACAATTCCCATCAGCTTGTGAGAAAATAATATTTTCATTTTCGGATCCTTTATTGAATGGAAACTTTGGGGAATACGTTTTCATGGCGTGTGAGCAGGCAGTCTGGGGTGTTACACTCCTGGAACACAAGGACCAAATTATTCTATTGTCTTTGTGTTCCCGCGTTTCATTTTCACAGTTGGAAAATGGCTGTGGTCTTTTGCTGGGAATATCCGTTCCTATTTATAGGCCGGGATGTTTGCTGCACCACGCTTTTTATCCCTGCGTGTGGCATTAATAAGACATTCTGAAAATGCCTACAGGTATACAGGTGTGCTGTATTTTTTGTGTCTCGGCCCATCTTTTATTTGTTAGTTTTCAGAGAACTGCGGCACCAGATGTTTCTCCTATGACTGCACACAATGAGCTCTGGCGCGAATCTGCACCACCTGACCTTCACAGTAATTGACCAAAAATATTGATGTAATGACACACGACTGATTGTGATTTATTAAAAGAGCACTGCACTCCAAGGCCCAGTGCCAGTGGCTCCCTGCACCCATCGGCCGCCATTAGGAAAACCATCAATAGCACAGTGGCATAAAGGACCGGTAATGGGAGGCTTTTCTAGCCAGAGCTCGTAGAACACAATATTCAGAGTAAATGGCATTGCCCTGTGTGAGTGTAGATGGAGGGAGAGAGAAAAAGGAGGAGTGGGAGGGAGACTGCATCACAGAATGAAAAATATGGCAAATAATGCACCACACACATCCAGAAACAAGCAAACAAACAGGGGAGGGAAACAAAGGCAGGCAAAGATAGACTGCTGATCCAACAGCGAAGTAACCCCCGCCAGACGAGTCTCTGGAGAGTTAGTTCAGCTTAACAAGCGTGAGCCAGCAGCGGGCTCTCCAGTTCACTATTACACACTACCTGCACAAACAGCCATCATTAGGGAATCGCTGCATTGGATTCTGCTGCCCATTTGGCGAAACAAACACAGAGGATAAGGTTCCCTCTGTTCTAAATGGGAGCTGAGCTTGTTTATGTGGCTTTCATTTCTCTCCAAATTCAACGCATCGTTCACCCCCCAGTTCACATTTTCACCTTCCAAAATCTCATGTCATAAAAGACATGAGTACTGGATGGGGGAAAAAGATGAATACATCAAAACCATTGCAGTGGTCTTGAATTACTTTTTGGCTTTAACCGTGGAGTACCAGAAAACAAACAGGTGGCTGTCATTTTCTGCTTCTTAATAATTACCCTGGCAGGTAAAAGAACAGAATTAGTATAATGGCACATGATTACTGTTAGAACCATGAGGACTAATAGCTTTACTTCTTTTGCTCTACCTTGTGGAAGAGTTTCCCCAGGCTCCGTGTTTGTCGGTCAGGATGTTGACTATCTTCTGGACGAGCTGTGTGGCCGTCATGTGGTCGCGGTACTTTGCTGCTCGGATCAAATGGTCGCACATTTTCTCCTCGTCCCGCTTCTCTGCTGCATACTGAGCACAGTAGGACTGGAAAAGAAGAAAAGTAAAACAATCACATACTGTAGGCGATGGTGCGACTGTTTAGCTTTCTTTTTTTTCTTTTTTAGTTTTGCATAAATAAAAAGACTACACGGCTTCTGAAGATAAACACCTTGCAACAGTTAATAAAATGCACAAAAGCAGTTGTAGCAGAGTAGTGTTTCCCCTATAAAACTCTAATCTGAGTGGAACCAGAGGAAAAACAGAGGGTCGTTTCTGTTCCTGCGTCATGTTGATTAATAACAGTGGACATGTATTTTCTCATGCCCTCAGGCACACCTAATAGCATGTTACCTATAATGCACAGGGAGGAAATTTTTCTTTGTCAGAATTTGTTATCAGAGTGGCCCTTTGAACTCTGCTGTGAAGGTAAAAACAAAACACTTTCATTCTGTGGTTTTATTTTCATATCTCTGTTGAATATGTGTGTCTAACTCATGGTTTCCTTTGTCGGATCCATTTAAAAATTCCTATAGAAGGAGCACATTAAAAACAAAGCTTGTTATTCTGTATTACATATTTGAAATTAAATTTTCTGTGAGAAAACAGTATGAAATCGTTTAGACATTGCTTCCACTATCAATATAATCTGTCAATGGTCCAAAATGGTACAATTGGGATACAATAACTACTCCCTCCAAAAAGCATGTGGACAAACAACATGCATTTCCAAAGTTAGCAATAAATTGCTTTATAATAGGCCCTTCTATTCAATTTGAAAGACAACATTTCATATCTGACAGAAAATCTATAGGTATAAATCACATTAGAAAGGCTTTTCTGCAGAATGCTTGGCCTTATCAATCTACGTCTATTTATGTGGCATTAAGGCAGGCCTTGACCTTCTTGCTCGATGCCCTGAGAAAGGCAAAGCACAGGGACTTTGGAAAAAGAACCATTGGGCGAGCGTTTCAAATTTTTAGACCAGAAGATTGAACAGCAAAGGAAGAGAATGCATTATAGGTGTGTGTGCTGCCGATCCATTTATCTTGATCAGCGAGGGTAAAGCTGAACACGAATGGGACGTGGTGGACAGCGAAAAGGAAATGGCTCACAGGGTGAAATGTAAAAAGTTTTAGGGACTGCTCCATTTTTGCAAGCTGAATGTGTATGCGAGTTTCCATCATTTCAGCAGATATCTAGTAGGAGCCCTTTACAGAGTCAATTTCTATCTGCGCCTGTCTGAGACATGTAAAGTCTGCAGTACTAATCAACGGTGCTGGGTTCAAACTCATAACCATAAACAAACACTTCATCACCTGTGTGCTGAGCCTGCCCAAACACCCAAACCCTCCATGCTGTAATAGGCTTTTCTTACATCCGCAGCCAAAGTCGACTTGAGGAGAAAAGGCCAAATTCAGACTCTCCCGTAAAATAACAACCAAAGAAGCTGAACATATAAGTAGCGCCATTAAAATCCAGAGCTGGCTTTGCTTTAAGTGGAAAAGACAAGTCACAGCTGATGCAGGAGGTCATTCCATTGATGTGAAGTCAGAGAATATGCCCCAGTATTATGAAGGAATTACTGTGTTATGTTATACTGAAGGTTTAAACTATTAACTAAATCTCCCATGCTCAATTCTCCTCCAGAAACACTGACAGAGAGGATGGACACTATAAACAGGATTTTTGGTATTTCTCCTAAACAAACTGTTCATTCATGGCATTTAAAGCATTCTAAAAGCTTTTGTTTCCATGTGTCTGAGAAAACAGGCAACTCTTCCATATTAAAGCATTTCCATTTTCTAAACTAAAAAGAAAAACCACATAGCTGGAGCAAAAGGATGGCAAACTGTGCACTGCTAGCCCTCCTAATCGACAGCCACAAGGGCACACTTGCTGGTAGAGAGACCGTTATGCCTTGTGACACTGTAATCATGGGCAGCACCCTCCTTTATATGGCTTGGCTGACAGGGTCATGCAATATGGACGCTAGCTCTGCTCAGGGACACAACTCAATGAGGACAAAAATGATAATAGCTGGCATTAATCGCGTCAATTACATTGAAGTGTGTCTCAAACAATTTATCCACGGTTCAAAGAAATAACTGCGGATGTGAGTTTGGGGGGAATGGGCTGCGTGTGAGATGACTTGTGAGTGGGAAGAACAATACTGTAATCATGTCTGTAATAGCAAAGAGCAGCTGCATCCACCTAGAGACAAAACATAAAGACAAATAACAGAATTTTAGTGTAGAAAACAACACTTATTTTATTCTGCCAAAAATCGTCATTTGGTATTTGTAACTACCACTCAATCATCTTCGGCCCTTCTCCCTACACATATACCAGCCATGGAATCTAAGGAGAGGAGTGGTGGATCAGTGATATTGTCCCAGAGCCAGCTTTATGTAAATGCTGAATTTGTTGTCAGATGATGCCTTGGCTACCCCCTGTCCTCTCCCTCTGTGGGTTGAGAGGATTAACCAGTATAATAGGCCAGAGAGCGGAGGCTCATTACAAGATATCAGCCCAGTGTTTTTCAATTAGTGACAGAGAAAAGGTTTGGTGGCGTTGCCATGCCAGTGTGAGCCTTCAGCACAGCCCCCTGACAAAACCAGGGTCTTAGAATCCTGTCGAAGTACAGGAGGAAGAAACCAAACCAGCAAAGATGTTATTAAAGCGGTTGATTTGCAATCTCTTGACATTGGTGGCACATCATGGCTACAAGCTCTCCGAGGGTGGGCTATCGCTTTACAAGAATCTCCAATTTCTTCCATCCGTCGACAAGCACTCCCTGAGGGTTTCATTTACAAACGGGGAGAGAAACTGTCCAGAGCAAGAGGCATCATGTCCTTGTCTGGTATCAGAGAATGCAAATATACAACAAATAAATTCCTCCTGGAACACAATGGAGGTCTACAGAGACGAGAGGATGAAATGAGAATGGAGGATGGGGTCGCTAAACAAAAGTAGATTTTGAACCAGTCCACCAATTGGTTTCAGAGAGATTCTCTTGCACTTGATCTCTTGCCCTCGAGTTTTCAAATTGCAACATAAAATGTCACCTGGGGAATTCAGACAGTGGGCTGGAGAAGAAACCAGGGAAAGGAAGAGGGGAGAGAAAAATGAGGGCTTAAAAGTACAATGGCGAACAAAAGTCACCAAATGACAATGGCTGACAGCCGCTTCAATTCTGAAATGATGTCCCTGTCATGCAGCGCTCCCAAGTATTGATTTTTTTTTTCTCTCAGAGCTCCAGTGGAAAAAAAAAAATCTAATCCAGTTGAAACAGATCCCTGCTGCTGGCAACAGCCCACTGCTAGCAGCCATCAAGGTTAACGCAGGCGCAACACTTATCAAAGTATCTCCCTCCTCCTCCCTGCCCTGTCTGCAGCCCTTCTTTAATGGACTGGTCACCATGCATGCATGGCAGCCTCTCCATCTTTTCTACCACAAAACCTCTTGTCTCGACAAAGCCGCGCCCTCCCGGTGCAACATCTGTCTGATGCCGCTGCCATCTTTTGTCGGATGGCTGGAGCGGAGCTTCAAGGTCATGCCACGTGAAAAATCGCCGTGTTCAATTCTCACCTGGAAATGACAAACAGTCTAATGAAAGAGGGGAGCAGGCAGATTAAAAACACACTTCCTACGGGGCTCCGTATCACCACAGAATAAGGGCGGAGGATTTATTAGAGACTAGAGCGATGACGGAGCTGCGCGGCGCTCATTATTACGGCGACATTTCCTGCAGCACGCGAACTAAACTCCAGGTGCTCAAATGAAGAAAAAGAAAATCAAGGGAACATTCTTCCAGCGGCTAAAGGGAAGGTGTCACAGTGAAACAACGTAAGTGTGGAGTGAAGTCATATCTCAGGGTTTGCTGGTCTCATATAATGACGAGAGCAGAGGAGAAGGTACCTGGGGACTTCATTATGTTGACAAGACAGCAGGACTGTGACTACTGTTCTCCAACCACTCTCCGCAGCCCACTTTTTTCTGTCTCCCTGTGACAAAGTGAAGTAGTCCAAACTGTACAGTTCAAAGAAAAGACAAAGCAATGCCAATATATGCTCGCCCTGTAAGATACTTTGACAAGAAAATCCTCTGTTTTAGCTAAATCATTGTTGGTCTGAAATATACTCGCTCTACCATTCCATGGATTTTTTTCATCTCCCTCTTTGAAATCATCCACCTATCTAAATGCTGCCATGATAGTGGTCTCAGAAATTGGAATGTTGGCCTTTTTTTCTTTTCCGTTCTCCTGACAACAGATTTGCCTGTAATGGGATGCTCAGGCATTCAGCCCTGCTGACAGTCTACATTACAGTTACGACAACTACATGACAGCCAGCTACAGTTGGTGGCAGCTATCAGTTTGAGTGCTAACATCAGTTTAATGTGGTGAAAATAGCCTCGGGGAGATGTGGTTTTTTGACTCTCCTCTGACTGTGTCTGAGCAGTATTTGTTTATCAAATCTGAGCTTGTTCTATTTCTCTTTTAAACAGCTGTTGACAGTTTTTCTTCAGTTTGCCAGATGAATTGAATCAAAATGAAGTATGTTTTAGCAGATCGTCGGTGAATATCACAATAGAAGAAAAATCTTTTGACTGAATCAAGCTAACAAGGCTTAAAACATGTAAGTATTCATTAAAACATTTTCAATGTTTTTATGTATAATGTTTTAGGAATATAACAAACACAGTGGTGCATCAGGGTTAATGTTATGCATTATCTCTGACTAAATGGTACCGAAATATCTGAATATTTTAACACACGTTGACAAATAGAAGCCAGTCAAAAATCCAGCTCAATCATTTTTAACAGATGAGCATCAAATGAGAAATGCTGACTGGATCTGGTTTCTGCTATGATGCCATGTTCTCTTAAAAAGACAATGCAAAACAATGGCTGTCCTCAAGACACTACAAAAACGTTCAGCCTTTCTCTTCATTTTCCTCAGTCATGTCCACTGATCGACCATTTCAATGAGGGGGAAAATAGTTCTGAATTTGATCCATTTCAACATGGTCTGACTCTGAATTTGACAAGATTAGAGAATGCTTCAAATTTCTCCATATCAGAGGAGTGCTTTGCTATTTCTTAGCTCAACAGAAAGTTTTTTGTTAGTTGGGCCAAGAAATACCTCCACAAATGTGTTAAAATGCACACTAATAACTGTTTGTTCTTCAATTAAAAAAGCCCAAGACTTTAAGCCTTGCAAAGAGTCTTTTTACTTTAACAAAGTAAAGAAAACAAATCAACATCTCTTGTCCAGTGTTTTTTTTTTTTGGTCCTCGGCAGATGCAACAAAACAATTCAGTCAACATGAATATCTCCATCCTCTCCCAGAGTTTCTTTGTCCTCCTCAGGATTTGTCTGATAGTTTGTGATGCAGACTCCAGGGCTTGGATAATACAATATAATGAGTTTCAACTCAATGTTAATGTCATTAACACGGGAGAAGGAGCAGCTCATTTTACAAGCTCAGCGGAGGAAAGACAAAGACACTGCGCACTAATTAGCTGCTATCATCTGGCTTTCACGGGGTCTCTCAAACGGTCAATTCAATTACTCCATATAGCATCAGAAGATGAATCAAAGCTCTATATGAAAAAACAAAAAGGCTGAGCAGAAAGGAGAAGTAAGAAAAGAATAGAAATGGCTTGGGTCTTGCTCACTCTTCCCTATCTGAACCCGCTTATCTGCCCTTGTGCCCCTGAGCCCACCACATTTCATCCCTAATGAACAGCCCCATAAAAAAGAGGGAGTTCGATTTCTCCCCTCCTTTCCATCTCTGGGCTCCGTCTCCATCATGCCTCAGTGGAAGATATCAGTCTATCATTTGCCGTGCTGGGCAGCAGCATCCGATCTGCAGATCTCCTTCAAATTAAGGATCCTATTAGATAGAGAACCCTAAAAGGTAATTGAATTTCCCCCTAGTTATCTTCATCTCTGTTTCACCCTAAGCCCACTGTAATAACTTACTCTCAGGGCCAAAGATAACTCAATTCTGTCCCACAGCGAGCCGGTGAGAGTGTGAGCAAGAAAAAGGGAAAGACAGCAAGAGGGGAAAAGCATATGTTATGTCTCTGAGGTAAACCAGTATCTAAATCTAAAGACTCCTCTATCACCGCCTTCAAGGATATGAAAGCTGACAAGAAGCAAACATAAATTTGTTTTTATGTTTAAGTTTGGCTCATTTCTGGAGTTCTAGGGGAGATTTGTTGCTGCTGTCTAATTATAGTGAGCCCTCTCCGATGCTTTTCGAGCAGACCATGTTCTGGTAGTTGTGCTGCGTTGCTCGGCAAACATCAAACATCAAAACAAGACATTGCTGGGGCCTGTTTTGAGGTTTATTTGTCACAAAATAATAACCATCCACCGTCAGTGAAATGCATTACAGAGAAACAATGCTTTAAAAACTGGCACAAAGCTGTTTTTTTATATATATATAAACCCTCCACCCCCACCCTCAAGGGGGGATGTTTCATTGGCCTGTTATTTTTATTGTGGCAGGGCAAAATGAAACCGGTGGCTCCAGCAGGCTCAAAAGGAGCGTGTATGGAGGCAAAAATCAATACGGCAATATCAGAGCAAGACTTATCAGGGGCTCACTTCTTCTCAGAGGTCACTGAGGAGCAACTGCATTTAAGTGGGGAATTCAATTGTGAAACATAGTTTGGGACAAGCTGTGCAGGATATCTGATTGAGGACGTTGGGAGTACAGGTTGGAGACGATAAAAGCTACAATCCAAATCCATGAAAAAGGAAATGATTGAATGGGAATTACCTTCAGATGCGTTTTACAATTAACAAAGAATCGGTTTGTGTAAAAATGAATTGAAACATAAAGCCTAAAGAAGAACTCTACTCTGTTGTGAGCACTGCCGTTGCTCTGTTTCTTTCTTTGTTTCTTTGTTGTTTGTTTGGAGCTTCCCTTTGCAGAGAAGAAATAATTCAAAGTTGTGTTTTACTTACAATTACAACACAAACATGTTCCGTACACTTTGAATTAGGTATAATATAAATATGGAGTCATATGAAGTGAAATTGTTGAAATTGTAGCTGCATGATTGAATCCTGAAAAGTATAGATTGAATCATTTTAAAAAGCTTGTATTTATTTACTAATACATTTGATAAAAACTAATCCTTATATGCCTTAAAATTCTCAAACTTCATACTCTTTGTTGTAGGGTATTTGAAACCTCCCACCCTCCCTCTAATGCCACTTATCTGATTTCTGAAGCAAACTGGTGTAACGGGGTCACACGCTGGCATCTAAACTAATGTGACAAGTTTTCCACTTCCCCGTCCCTCTGTTTCTGTGTACTTGTGTCTGCCTTGGTCTGTTCATTTCAATTTACAGATTTTATTCCTCACATGTAAACCTCATGGTTTTATAGCCAGACTGAGGGGAGATAGAGGACACACTGAGGAACTCTAGTCGCTGCTCCGCTTAATACATCACCAATATCTATAGCATCCCTGATTTAGTCTGATTTGATATATTAAAGATGCTAAAGTATAAAAAGGAGAGGATTTCCCCACAATATTGAAAAACAGAAAAATACTAACACAATAGTTTTAATGAAATTCCTATTTGAGTCTGTCAGATAAAGCTAGAGACAATGTAGGGCTCCAGTGAAGCTCACACAGAGCGAGAGCATCCAGAGCTCTCCTGTGCAGACTGATGAGACAGTCAGTCAGTCTAGTCATACATCCTCAAAAATATTTTAACATGCGCTTCCTCTTGTCCGATGAAGACAGATGCCTAACTCCGTTTTGCGGGAGCAGATATGATGTATCCCTTTTCGTTATGACGATACACAGCAGGATCAATGTTTGACTGCCAGCCCCGTAGAACTGGATCAAACCCCAGAAGTCTGTACTGATGACAAGGTCAGATCGCGTAAAATGATTTTATGCAAACGACTGAAACTTGGAGAAAAGTGAAGCTTGAGCTTTCGTTTAAAATAAATCTCACACAGAAATATCGGCCCATATGTGAGAGAGGGCTTAACCAAGCCAATCACAGACAAAGCAGGAGCTGTGCCCCGTCCCCTTTGCACTGACTTTCAACAGTCTTGAGGGATTGCACCTCACTCAAATGTAAGAGAGACCCTTGCTTTAACCTTGAGAGGAAAAAGGATGATATTCTAGTAAAGTGGGGACAGAGGTTTGGGGGTGGACATAGTGGGTTTACACAGCCCTTCAGGCCAGCACCTCTCAGGTCTGTCTGCAGCTTTTAGTACTGACGGCTTCTTGAGAAATGAAGCGGGGAGGCATGAAAAAAAAAAGGGGGGGGGTGCCATATCTCTGTCACTAGCAAAATACACCCCCAGTGGGAGTATAATGGACAGGATCTCAGCAGGACTGGAAAGAATTCCGTGAGATCTAAAAAGCACAGGGTAGAGTGCAGCAGAGTTAGACTAGGAAGGGGGCAGAAGGGTGCCCGTGGGTCAAGACCGAGCTGGCCGAGGAGCCATTTGTGAATGGTTTCGTTTGTGCTGAGAACTGGTAGGAGGAAAAAGAAGGAGAAGTTATGTTTCTGGGGCATGTGTGCAGTTAGGCTGCAACGCACAGGGATAGCTTAACACGATCCTGTGTGTGGCTAGCAATATGTGCCGAACCACCTCTCTGTGTGTCCGAGTGTTCAACATTAGACACAGTTATGGCTGAAAAGTAAACATTTAACTTCTTCTGAGTTCGCTGCAACAGACCTGATTGATATGTCTGAAGTAGTCATTGGATTCCCTATATTCTCCCTGGAAGTGGTAACCTCGGCTTCTTGTTAGTACGACTCATCACAAACAGGTAAATCAGGCCACGTCTATCACAGTAACTTAAGTAATATGCTGTAAAACCCAATGTCTGAGCATGTTATACCATAACTCGTTTTTGCGTGATGAATGACCAAGAAATTTGGGGTAGTTCTTTATATTTACAGTGTAATTATAAAGTTTATTACATAAAACATCCCTGTAAGAATTTGATGCAATGTGCATCATCTTACCTCAAATTCGGCGTGTTTATGTATGTCTTCAGCTCTCTGTCGACTCAGGATAAATTCGGCTTCATTGGCTACACGAACTAGGTGGTCCTTCATTGTATGGCTGAGAAGTCTGTGAAAGAAGGGCAATTGTCAATAAACTTGAATTTTTAAGCACATTTTATTATTTGAACGTTTAAGAATATGAGAAGGAAGTGGAAAGAATGATTAAGATTCTCCTCTCTACTTTACAGAAAAGTGCTTTCATCTATTTAAACATCGATATTGGCCAACCACGAGGAAAAGCAGCCATTAAACATCCATAAAATGCTCAAAAAGAACCATGCAGAATTAGCAGAAAATCTAATTTGGGAACAAAACCAAACCAGATTTCCACTTTAACTGGCAAGCAGGTGCTAATTGATTTTTTAATGATAGGCATCTGACAGGTGGGAGGATCTTTGCCTGTGTTACTACATCTGTAACGCCCTCTTATCAGTTTAGGAGAAACATGCATGTGTGCGTGTGTACGCCTGTGTTTGTGTGCAGGTCACAGAAACTGAAGCCCTGCAGGTTAGGACTGTGCAAAGTGGAACGATAACAGACCACGGAGAGATGGCGAGGAGAGGTGGAGGGCAGGCTGGGAATGGTGGGTGTATGGGAGTTTAAGGCCAGGGAAAAACTGTAACCTAAGCCCACTGTTTCAGCCCTGGGCAGCGGGGGAGCGGAGGCACAGGGGCCTCTAACCTCCACGGCCCTATTCAGGCCCCACAATCCATAACCCAAGCATCGCCCTTCTTTGTGGTGCACGGTGTTAATGGTTGCACATGTGGATGCTGTCTGCAGCTGGAATGTGCAACATCCTGCAAAACTAACTCATAAATATATTAGTAATTAAAGACATCTATCACTAAATATAAGCGTGCTCCGTTTATTGTCATAACTGTTTGAGCACCAATAAATTGTGAAAATAGTAAAAATATCATCTCCCCCAATATAAACGCAGATATTACTAATCTTATTTTTTCATGAAGAAAAGCACAAAACAAGTTAATATGTGGTATTTTCCTCTTAAAACTGACACAATGAAATGAGAATAGAGAATTTAGATTTAGATTGTTCAGGTTTGTTTAAAGAGGTCGTGTTGTAACTGAACTTGAATGACAAACAGCTTTTATCAACAAATCCTTCCTTACATAAACAAGTCAAAAGACTACACTGCTAATCTTGTTAGCCTTACAAGGGATCAACATCTGTCAATTCTAAACCCGAGGATCAATAATGGAAAGTCTGCCCCGCTAAATAAAAAGCTGATACAAGTCTAAATACAGGGCACTGGATAGGGAAACAAGGGTCATTTACTGGAACAGGAATGGAAAAACTAAATATATACAGAAGGTGAATAGCAAAAGACAGTGGGCCCAATGAAATGATTGCAAAAAGATGAAAGCTCAGCCATGAGGGCGTAAACTGACAGATGGACAGTGAGAAATCAAGAATAATTTCCCAGAAGTCAGAGAGAAACTGGCAATCAGAGCCCTGTCACCTTCTGCCTAACCTCGCTCCTTCTCCCAAATCCCTTTGGGATGAGCAGGTATTGAATGGAACCTTGAACTCACAGGTCCACCGTCCTCAGTCTCACTTCTAAACCCCTCTCCTCTCTCAAATCATCGATTGTTGTCCAGAATCTTAAATAGTCACACCATCACAAAGCCCTTTGGGATCTTAGAGGGCCTGGGAGGCTGTGATGTGACCCGAGCGTGGGTGGAAATTGGAGAGTGGCCAGTGGGAAGATGCTTGAAAGATAATGAGATGCTGCTCCACAGGAAGAAAGCACAGCACGAAACAAGTCAGGCTGACCCACCTGCCTTCGTTGACCAACTCGATAAAGGCGAGTCCTGCATTCTTCTGGATGGAGTTCTGCCATTCCTGCAAGGGAGCATGAACATTGTCAGTACAGAGGTGATGAAAGGCTGGACTAGTGCCAAAAATCTAGTGATATTTAGCACATTTATCTGCAAAATTTTAATACGAGGAGCCAAAATATCCAACAAAGACATTAAAACGGGCTTCAAGTTTCATGCAATGGTAGACCTTATGTAAGGATTAGAAAATGATTCATCCTGAAAGACAAACAGCAACTCAGAAGTTTGTGTTATCTTTAGAAGCTTCCATGTTAATACAGGCAAATCCATAAAGTACCGAGTGTGTGTCAGTTAGCAAAGGCTACAATGTCAGCGAGCGTGCGGGTGAATACAAGCGACAGGCCTGCGCTGACAGTGCATTTATCATATGTAAATACACAAATTTCTTCCTGTCTTTGACTGGCGTTATGGTTCAAGGTGTCAGTCTAAACAACCCAACCACAGCCGTGCGCGACTTTAAATCCTCAATTTGGAAGGGACATCGAGGAGAGGGAAACTCAGCGGTCATCGTCTCTCATGTTCTGTTCAATATTTCAACACCTTCAACACAAGCGTCAAAAGAATAATAAAGCAACAAGGTCATGGGTCCTGTCTGAACCTCACCGCGCTTTTTCCCCCTCTTCCTCTCAGGGGAGGGGGAGAAATATGCACAAAAAATTTCATCTTGGAGCCCAAAACTGCCAAACTAGTCTTTAAAGAAGCCATAAATCACAGCTTAAACTCAATACTCCTTTCACATTATTCAACTCTTCTGGAAAAGAAAGAAAAATTCAGAACACATTTTAATAGTGATTTAAGTCGAAAGAAGAAGAAAAAAGGCCCCCAAAGTCTATGTTTGGGTGTATAACCTATTCATTTAGAAAACATAAATGCAGTAAAAGAGCCAAAGTGTACAAGAGTAAATGTTTTAAACTCGGCTGTCATCTCTTGAGCTGATAGAGGAAACTGTGTGTTTACACAGAGACTAGCTTTTCAGTAAACTGAGAGATCCCAAAGGGAGCAGGACATCAACGCTACAAGGAGGAAGGAAAGATCCATTTACAAGAATTTCTAATACACATCCAGATATATTTGTACATTTGTGATGCGTCTGGAAGCATTATAGCTTCTCTCTTTCCAGAGCAACAAGTATATACCCATCAAAACCAATCACACCCCAGTCCAAGAGAACCATTCTTCTGGTGCCTGTGCACTATCACTCTGTAGCCAACAGAGTCCCACAGAAAACAGCCTTACACTTAACCTCAGTTCATAACCGCTTTTTGTCCGGCAGGACCATATTGGCGTTGACCGTGTTTACAATACATTCCAAATAAAGAGGGCACACTGGGAATAGGAGTCCTGGATGGGAGTGGAAACTGTGACATTCTGGCAGAGTTTTTTTTTTATTTGCAGATGAAGCCTGCTTTGGAGGAAGCTAGTAAGAGAAAGCTTTGGGTCACGGCTGAAGCACGGACTGCAGTTATTCAAATGATGTGCAAAAGCTGAAGTTTGAAGTTTGAAGAGATAATAATAAGGAGGTACTATTTTTTAAGACTTGGGGATCTGACGAAAAAGGTTGTTTTTTTATTTTTATTTCTTGTGTGGGGATAACGACAGCAAATCGACAGCTTGTGATGGCTTTGCCGCTATATTTCATTTGATGAAAGGAATAGGGGTAATTGGCATTTTGTGGACGCAGACAAAGGTGAAAGCAAGACTAATGGTGTAATTATGGGCAAAGGAAGGTCTCTTCTAGTTGAATTAAAAAAGCAATGACCCTGATCTGAGAGACATCTCTCTGTGACAAAAAGGAAACGGGGACAGGTCAGTGATAGAATATTGGATTTTGGCTGCCCTGGTCAGCGATGTTGCTGCTTTTATGACTGCGATAGGAGCCACGACCACAGCCCTCCTGATGAGAGGATACAAGCAGCCATTTGTGACCTCTCACCTTTAACCTGACCTCGAAACAGATGATAGAAAGAGGGGAAAGCTTTTGCTCTATTCCAACTAGAAACCGGTCGAAGAGGGAAACCTTGTAGAATCTGACCAACACACCTTTTTGTTTTTACTTTTTTAACGCGTTGCAGTGAGTTTGAATCAAGGTTGGACTATTCAGGGAAATGCCTGTTTAAATCTGAAGGCAATGAGACTCTGTTTTGTCTGTGCTTCATGATGATGGCATTGAGTCTAAACACACATGCCATGCACTTCCGTCATTGCAGCTGATTATCCATAATCAACATCTAAATATACCACTACCACTGGTGAGAAAACACAGACCTCCTGAGCAAAATCGCTTTTCAAACATCAGGCTTGCCACAACACAAGGAAAACATTTTCCAACACCGAGTAGAGAAAAGTCCCAGCCCTCCCTAAACAAGTCAGCTGTGCTTTTGGGGGGCATCACTCATAATCAAATGTATTTGTTGATCTGAAAGGCTCTTTAGATGGAACGACAAAAGCATAAATCCTCCTGTCAGGTGTGGCATTGCAACATGGGCAGAACGGAGAAGATTAAGAGCTACTGATTTTTCCTTTTCCTCCCCCTTAAATGCCTGTAGTTACAGGTATACTGTACGCATTCTCACTCTACCACTGTAGAAAAAAACTCCAGTTCAAACAAGAAAACAACCAAAGGAGAGGACATCTTACACCATTGACATATCAATAACTTTTAGTCAAGGATTTTGGTGTTTCACATTAAATGTTTGTGTGGTGTCGACCACAAAAGAAAACGCACAGGGAACTTATTTATCGCCGCCGTGACATTTAAATGTTTTAGGAGCAGCAGCCTGTTTGTACGTGCCAAGGAACAAGGAAAAAAGACAAGAGGTGCCTCTGGAATAAATTTAAACTACGTGGTTGATCAGTGGCGAGCTGATTGAAGCAGAAGCCGAGTAGTTAGTACCCCGTGTGGTTATGTCTGTGTGTTTGAAAGCCTAACGCCAGAGAGAGATCAGCGGTCCTCACGTGTGTTCAGGTGGTCACTCCCAAAAGAAAAACAGACACTCATATTGGAGTTTGCCTTATCAAATTCAAAAGATATGGAATATTTTTTTATGTCTAAATATTTATACAGCCGAGTCTCTGATAGCTTCGCAGACTCACACCGCCAAGATTCTACCAACAGACAGAGAGGAGGTCTGGACCTCAAGTTTCCTCACCTAAACAAAACCAAAACATGCAACTGACCAACAAATGTCTTTTTAAGTGGAGCATGGAAATATGTCAAAACTATTATTTTTTATTATTTTTTTTAATCATCTTAAAATATAATGTGTTCTTAATTTAGTTTAATGTCAGTGGACGATCATACAGCTCCAAATGAAACACGTTTGAATTAAATAATCACCTCATCTACAAAAAAAAATAAATATTGTTTTTTAAACTGAGCAACACATCGTAGCTTTGCATATTTTATCTCAGTGGGAAAACCATTTTTAAAACAAAAGTAATCACACAGAGTCGTCCCCTCTGCTTCTATATCACTTTTTAAACTGAGCAAACATGGACTTATTATATGCAGTCCAACCACTACATTTGCACAGTGTCCCAAGTCAAGAAATTACAGCACTTTGCAGAGTTTCTGAATATTCCTGGCAGCAGTGATCAGTCCAACTGTAATAACAGAATGTGAACGTTTGGAATCACTAGTATTCGGCATCTGTCTCTTAACATAGAACAGGAGGAAATTAAATCCTGACAATCCAAAACTTTAACCCAGAAGAGGTTTTTCATACCTCAAGCGTACACAAAAGGAAACTGCCCAACTCTGTTTAACACATCCAGCATAAAACGATCATCATTAGTTTCGCATTATGGAGTCGAATTTAAGTCTGGTGATATTTGTATATAATCTTTTATTCTAGGAACGTCTCTCTTGCTTTTTTCTAACATTTTCCCAACCTAATAATACATTCAGCCAATTCCATGATTTGTGTTCTGGTTTCCGCCATGACAACTTTACATCAGAGATTTCCATACAAACATAAGAGTTTTTCAGGCTACGGAATTATAAAGCTGTGTGACATTTCTGTGGCATTTCCCAAATGTAGTCTTCTATTATTTCTTTTACTCTAGAGGTTTAGATATTAAAATGAAAAATCATTTATTCATAGGACACAATTTGACCACATTCAAACAGATTTCCTAATGTGTGACTCAGTTTCCAAACAGGGATCCATGGTTAAGTGGATTTCTTCAAATGTGGTGACAACTATAACATTTGATCCATCAGGTACCATACCTCCCTTGAGTATATGAGACTTTGATTTGTTGTTTGGTTCCCAGAGGCTGAGACAAACCGACCCTCAGATTACCCGACAAGTAGAACTTCAGATGTCTTTCAAATCTCTTCTGTTCAGCGCTGAAATTTAGCCAATTCAGTGATTTTAAATGAAAACCCAGGCCTTCTCTGTCCAGTAATCTGGCATCATTACCATGCAGCACTTCTATCACTGTTTTCTGACAGTTTGATATTCTCCCACATATTTAAATGCGTAACATTGTGCCTTCAAGACACTAAACTCAGATTTTATCAGTATAAAATGAGCAATTTAAACAGTACTTCTCAACAGTGGGTTCAAACTGCTCTTTAAAATATTTGGGCAAAACATCCTTTGAGCCCAATTCTTTAGACTTTGGGTTAAACAGGAGAGTACAAAAGCGGTCCAAGAAAATAGATGATTAATATTCCAGAAAACAAAAGATTTGCATAAAATATTTTAAAAATGATAAAATATCTTTTTCCCCTCAACAACCACCAAAAATGATCAAAGTTTGAAAAACAAAGGTGTTGCCAGGGGAATATTAAATGCCCATGTATAAATATCTGATAGCAACTTAAAATTCTTTTCACATGTCAAAATTGTGTACAGCTATAGGTAGATATTCTTATTCACACTACAGTTTCTAGGTTTTGGCATTCAAGATATGACTGGGACAAGCTAGATTCTAGTGTCCCATTTTTTAAAGTAAGTCATGTCCAAGATATGAACCTCTCTTTTGCCAGATTTAAAAAAAAAAAAGCAGGAAAATGAATTTCCACTACAAATCTGTACAAAGACGCCAGGGCTTGATTCTTATCAGCGGGATGCCTGACGGAGAATAGGCGAGGGAGAAACATTAGAATACATTCCAAGGTCTTATAACAAGGGACCTGTCAGGTAAGAAAACATCACATTAACAGAGCCTGCCAGGAGGAGAGGCCTGCCTCTGGAAAAATTCATTTATTTGAAACACGATTATATGTTGCGTATAAATAACCGACCATTCGTGCCACTTGAAGCCAGCTCACCATAAAAGCGACTGGGAGCCAAATTAAAAGCCACTCAATATTTTTAGGAGTCTCCTGTCTGATTTTCTCTTCTCAGCGAGACTTCACTTCCTGTCAGGAAGCCCTCCTTGACCCCAGCTCCTCCAACACAACACATCCCCACTGCCCCCCCCCCCTCTGGCTACATAGTTGCCAATGATGGGGAGTCTTCAGGATTAAGTGCCAGTTGGTGTTGCTGTGTTTTCTCTGTGTCTCACAGGAGAACATATTTTCAAAGAATAAGCAGCTTTACAGCGTGCTGGTATGGGGCACTGAGCCGCGTGGCCTGGCTGTAAAGGGGCATGGGAGCGGCGTACAGGGCGGGGGCGGACAGGGAGGGAGGGAAAACAACACTTTGATATTCACTGATCTTGAACCTTGCGTGCCTGTTTAACTGCACAGCGGGGTGTAAGTCTGACTGCGAGGAAAATGAAGGAGAGAGTATTTTTGTCCCCTGGTTTCATCGCATTCCTTGCCACTTCTCTCACCTCTCCCTCAGCTCCCCAAGAGGTTTATTCAACATGGTCTGCATTTGATCTATCACGTATGAGAGAGGAGAGGAAATATAGCCACTGGCAGTTAGGAATGACTAAAGCCTCATTTCAGCCAGCACAACTTTCAATATAAACCATTAGCAAGGCAACTTGGGAAAACTTGGATCAAATATTTAAAAAATGTACAGTTCAATTCACAAATGAAGTTGTTCCCTTGTTTAATGCTCTCCAACACAGCGTTTGGACTGTTTCCCCGTTTCTCGGATAGTGGCATCGATGGTGCAGAGAGCGAGATGACCGCACACTCAAGACCTGCTCCCTGACCACAGGGGTTTAAACCTCCATGCCCCAACTGCCCTCTACTTCTAACCTGCAGGTCAGAGAGTCAAGGGTCAGAGGGAGCCAAGTGTTTGGGGAAGTCAATGTCTCTCTCCCTGCTGACTAGGAAAGAGGAGGCCATCTGTTAAACAGGTTAGATCAGGCAAAACTGGCTGGGAATATATGATTCAAGAAGTAATTGGATTAGTGGAGTTAACACTGATGTTATTGAATCACGATAAAGGATTATCTACATCGATCATCACAAAAAAAAAAATTCTGTTTGCCAAAATCAAAGATGGAGATCCTTCCAAAACAAGACATTGGTTGAGACCAAACAACCAGTTGGTTATATCTGCAGCCTCCTGGTTTGGTTAATGACTTGCAGCATGACTGAGATGTGTAAATCATCCTTCTGAAAGAAGCATTAGCGAGATTTGAAATTGTAATATGACTATTGGTCCAGGAAACAAACCCATGTGTTATAGATTTGCAACTTGGGGAGAAAAAGTCTGCACATAGAATAGATTTTACTCTTGGTTTTCTGTCTTTAAAGGTCGTCAAGGTTGGGAAATTTTAATACCAATCATGATCCTTTGCTGAAGCCAAATCAATAGCTTTGTTCTGCTGGTTTTCTAAGTTTCACAACATCCAATGTTTTAGGAATCAGTCCAGTACCTGACCCAACTGCCCATCACGATCTGGTAATGGGACATAATCACAGCATATCAAAGAAACAGCAGACTATGTGTATAGCTAGCCACCACTGAGAAACCACACCAGTTCAGCAAAGTATGTCTGAAATGAGAACAATGGCATCTGAAATGAGGCATTTTTATTTAACCTTAAATGAAGCATTCGATATCTCTGAACAAAAAGGAAAGTATTAGTAACAGAGCAGCTTTATAAAATGGAACCTTTCTGCTTTTTTTCCATCCGCAAAGTTTTGGTCTTGAATCTACGCACATTTTTACCTATGTGGCCCCTGGTATTGACTATAATGAAAGCCGCCTTCTAGAGGCCCAAAGAGCTGTCTTTCACTTCCTTCCACTCCAAGTCCAAGATGCATCTCTGATAAATGGGAGAAGAATGGATGGGCTGACACAGGACCCGGACAATAATGGCTGATCTACAGGACACAAATGCAGCTACCAAGAAGATTTATGGGGCTGTGCACACCGAAGACTGCCCAACGCAATGAGATGATTTCTCAAAGCATTGGACCGATGGCGGCAAGCACCAGAGGAAGCCCTTTCTCTTATCCCACTGCATTACTTTTTAATCAGCTGTTTAGGGTGGAAGCTGGTGTGAGCATTGCACCCACAAAAAACTGTCTGGTCATAAATATGGGAAGAGGAGCAAACAACTGCAAGAGGATGAGGGAATCTGTCATCAGGGGCACAGAAAGAGCAGAGGAAAAGCTCTTTACGGGAACCAAGATGATTTGGAAACTGAGAGAAAAGAATTAGTTTATATAAATTTTATTGAAAAGAATATCTGTTTAAAGAGGATATCCCAGAGAAAGAACCCTGAAAGTGCATACATAAACGCAATTTTGGTTCGACAATGCTGTGTAAACAGACCAAATCTGAAAAGATTTTCAACTCTTATTCAAATGTAATCATTTTGATAATGAATGTTCGGAAATGCTTCACTATTTCCCATTGATAAAATCTGTTGGGAGATGGGTTTACCAGATGTTTTTGTTGTAAAATCATGTGGAAGAAAAAAATGAATACCCTAACAGGATTACTTTGACCATTTTGAGTAAACGATTGAACAAGAAACTCAAACAATAAAAGAATGCAAAAATAAAATATGCAGTTTGTGTATTACCAACAGAAAAGGAGCAGATGTCTGAAGGCATCCATTTTTACTTGTACTATTTTGTGATAACTACAGTTTATGATCATTAATCCTCACTTTGTATATTAAGAAGTCCACAAGGATCAATATTACAGATGAGAACAAGGCAGCTTGCCACCCCAACAGTTAACGTCTGATCAAAATGGTCCTTTAATTGGGAGCACTGTTGTACTGCGGTCTAAAAGAAGCACCATCAAACAGCGGTTTACAATCCCTTCCTCAATGCCAAGCTGATGTGTCTGCCAATGAAACTTTCATAGGATCCCTGATTAAAAACTGCTCTGGAGTCCCCAGCCTCCTGACCTTTAACCCTGGTTCCACTCCATCTCAAAGCTTGGGAAATTAATTAAAATTTCTCAGAGATTGTACCGCATCACGTCTCTGATGAGGGTGTGGGGGTGGAGAGGCAAAAAGGAAAAAGAGAAAAAGGGGAGAAAAATAATCAATCAAAATCATCTCCATCTACTTCATTCACTGGCTGGTTTGAAAGCAGGAAAAAGTCTCAAGATGGCCACAGAGGAACTTCCTGCGTGAGAATTGAGTGTTTCCTGTGCCAGAGGGCCCAACAAACTTCACTAAATAACACCATCAATCACGGTGCCGGCCGACTCTTGCTGCCTCACATGAAGAACAAACATACAAATAATTATACATTGTAATTTAGCCCAGAGGAAAGTCTGTCCCTGTTTTCCTCTTCTCCCTGGTGAGAAGGAGCATATCAGTCCAACTACCCCCCCCCTCCCCTCTGCCTCCTCCCTTCACACAACAATAAAATTACATTTGCATTAGCTGTGAGAGAATTTGGTTGGATGATTTATTGAAGCAATCAACACTACGCTGGCCAATCCCTGGCCCTCTAGCTTGAAGAGTGTCTGCGTGTGTGTGTTGTGGAAATTGGGTGGGATAGCTCGCAGCTTGGGGAAAAGGAAGAAATAGCTCGGGCTATGGACCAAAGGGGGAAGTGAGGCATGAGCTGTGCAGTGGAGCAATCACCAAGATTCTGCCTTTGATTAGATTAGCATTAAACAACACCCTGACAGATATGACAAATAGGTGCATTAGGGCCTGTCATTCTTCTCTCTTTGGTTTTCTATCTTGCTTTCACTCCTGCTATTCCTCGTCTCTGGACATTACGGGGCTCACATTCCCTTTTCGAGTCCCACTAGCCCAAAATCTGTGCACGGCCACTGACTTCCAAACAGATGTGTAATCCGACTGTATTACCTTTTTTTTCTTTTTAAGACAAAGAAAAGTGTATGATGGGAACCTAATAACATATGGGGAGTAAAAAGGTGGAGGAATGAAATGGCAAACACTTACTCTTTGGGAAATGAGGCTGATAAAAAAAAGTAGTTCAGAGTACAGAGGTGAAAGGTGTCATTAATCATATAGACTTTTTAGTATTGGAAAACTCTTTTCCAATACTAAACAAAACAAAGATCTAAACAAAACAAAGCCCGGGGGAGTTAATATCTGCGGTCCGCGTCAAATAGAGCATATATTCAGGGCAGCTGTTTATCTCCTTAAATCCTGAATAAACGCAGCATTTATTTCATGTATTTAAAAGCGGACCTAAAATACACCATGCTTTATTTTCGGCACATACTGTAGAGAGCCATCAGTTTCTTTTCATCGCTTAATGGAAACTAGCCATCCTGGAATGATCTATTGACAACCCTGATCATTGAACTGCCCACGCCTGCTTTTGATCCCAGAATTAGTATTCATGAATCCGACAGCGGCTAAATAAACTTGGCAACAAAACACCCACAAGACAACGGAGGAGAGAGGGGTAATCAATGCAAAGCACCATCAAATCTACATTATCCCTCCTCATCAGTTTGGTCCAGGCCACAAGGGCCGGGCAGTGGGTCAAAGGTGATGTGGACAGGTCGTCCACCCTTGACCCTCAAACCAATATTTGGAGTTGAAGACGCCTTTTTCTCTGATTTCTCTCTTCTCCATATAGGTGAAAGGATTTAATGTGGATGGGGTAGACAAGGTGGGGTGGAGGAAAGATAAGGCTGCTGTGGATTTACTGTGCACAAGGTTAGTCTGATAAATCCGAATGGGGGAGAGAAGAAAAAAGATGCCAGACTTACCTGAGAACACAGAAGCATGACGAGCTCCACCACTGAGCTGCTGGACTTCATACACACCAGGCCTGGAGAAGGACACACACACACAAAGGGATATTCGATTGACACAGAATTAATTTAGTGTGTTTTACCAAGTAAAGGCTCCTGTGATTCTGGAAAAACATGCACACATTTATACTTGCACAAACGAGGATAACCTAACCTTGTGCCATCTGCAAGGGAGCAGATAGTATTGATGAGCCTAATGAGTCGACATGATGTTACTGTAAACCAATACATATTTGGGCCTTGTATTACAGGCCTTACATGGCTAGCATATGTCCCCATTGATCCCTGAAGGCAATCCCTGGGCTTTTAGAGGGCAGGGGGCCACTAGGGTGTCCAAAGGCTGCTACTGAGGCACAGACGGGGCAAAGCCGGGAAAGCCTTTGGTTTTTTAGTTGCTCTTCATATGACTCAGACTCATGCGGCATTGCATTCAGGCCAAAACACGCACCTACACACACACACACACACACACACACACACACACCCTCCCCTGCAGCTATCAATCAACTTTCCATTTTGTTTGGTGGCAGCAGACACCCCAAACACTGCTATTAGAGGCCTGGCCTATGACCTGGCCCCCTGAAAATCTTCAGAAAACCTACTCAGCTCTTGGCCTAATGCAGCACATCATAATCCAGGATTAACAGTTCTGATATGTTACTGCATCTAAACCAGGAGGCAATGACCTTTTTTTTTTTTTAAAACAAAAAACTTGTAATGAATTGTCTGAATTCAATGTGTATGATGTACTCACTGGTGCCCTCAATAAGCAGCTCTTGCCCGTGACTGCCCAGCAGGGTGCGAGAGAGGAAGGGGGCAAAGTCGACAAAGATCTCCCTCAGCAGAGGAGCTGCCTTTTCCAGAGCATGTTCTAGACGTTCTGAGATACTGAAAAAGAGGGGATAATCCAGACAGCAAACAATGAGCCGGAGAGAATTATCTATAACTCCAAAGGAAATCTTCAAAAAAAGAAGATGAAAAAATGAAAAAGAGAAAATGTGAAATTAGAACAATATAAGAAATGTAACCCAAAATTTGCATAAGAGGATATGCAAAAAAACAGATTGGGTAAGCTCATGTGCATAAACAGCTGATAGTGCATGTGCATGCAATAGAGAAGCAGAGAAAAGAAGATGAATCACCTCATATTGGGGGCTGTGTTCTGGGTCACAGGGGAGAGTGGGGGGACAGATGGCAGGCTAGTGCTGGCTGGAACCTGGCCGCCTGCTGCAGGGAGAAACCAAAGAACTCTGTTATTAGTCTGGATGTTGGACAAGAACACACACACACGGATACACGTGCGTAGACACACACAGCAATACATTGCAGGAACGGGGTCGCACCATAAACCTGTGCGGAAACATGCCTCTTATGAAATAACACAATGGTCTCCATTCAAATGTATAGAAAAGGGAGATTTATGGCTGAAAAGGGCAAGTGGGGGTAAAAGTATAATTTTATGGTTAGATAGCGGAATGATCTACTCTAAGCACAATATGTCTTATCAATTTACTATTCATTCACTGAGGGGATGATTATATTTCACTCTCAGTTACAGCAGAACTGCGTTTTTACACAAATGTTCAACTAAAACAGTTTCTGCTTATTAAGTATTTATAATAAAAAAACTCTTTCATTTATACATGTGCAAACAAAGATTAACTGATAAAACTCCTCAACCTTTTTGACTTTTTTTCTCCATCATAATCAAGTCAATACATACCAATTTACCCCTCTGGGATGTTTTTGTGACTGTTATATTGTACAACTAAAAGGTGCTTTATGACTTATTTCTGGAGACAGGGGCACACGAGCTACAAAGTCAACTTGTGATTGATCTGGCTGTAAATTCTCTTCCCAGTGTCTCATAAATAAGCTAATGCCCAGCTGAATATGGAGGAGGGGGATTCCTCTGGTGTTTCAGCAGGCTTGTTTTTCCAGCCAGGACAGTCTCATAGCAGGGATAACTCTTCAGGAATGACAGACAGTGTAATTTGTGCTGGAATGTGTGTACATGTGTGTACGTAAGGTGTTAAAAAGCGCCATGTGGGCCTGGTGAGAGAATCCCTCTCGAGCTGAAGTAGCTCCTTCAAACAAAAAGGAGTAAATGAACGTCTCCATTAGTCCTCCCACTGCCCCGTAAAACACACACTCACAAAGCATATTTACTCAACGCTGCTCACCGACTCCAGGCATCCATGGGACACAGCAAAAAGTTACCTTAATTTATAACAAGCGTGCAACGCTTACAAAGATGCAGGCTCAATCTTCAAAACACTGACACTGTACTTTTGGCAAACCCGCCTCTCTTGAACACATAAAGACTCCTCGAAGAGAAAACATTACAATTCTACATGCTCACAACAGGCAAAGCTGCTGACTGATTAAAATCACTTCTGACTCAGAGATCTAAAATTTAAATTTGCTCTCAGAAATAAAATAAAATAAATAAATTCTCCTGCATTATCGTTTTGTGTGCTCTACATGATAAGTCCAGGGGACATTTTCAGGCTTGATAGGCTTTTGACAATGTTTACTGGATGCACCTTCTTCTTTCCTGCCTGCTTAATCCCAATAGAGGCCTGAAGGGCAAGAATATATTTTTTATGTCCTCTTTTTTAATTCTTTTTATATATAAAACATGAATTAAGCCTTAAGAAGTCAGTTAATACTACTCCAATGTTTTAACACCGTCCTAAGTGGATTACATTGTCCTAACACAACATTATTCCAGCAGGCACACCGAGGAGAACACTCTCTAAATAAATATTGACTTTTTCTCAGCAGACTCATCCAAGCTGTGACTTAGCACTGCCCTCCCACTACTACGGCTTGACAATACCCTCAAAGATGTTTGTGTGTGAGGTTTCCGTGCTCACCAGCTGCGGAGTCTGCGGAGGTGCCCTGAGACGCGTCACCAGAGGACACCACGGCAACGCTTTCCACGGCTGCTCCCGACACAGAGGCAGCAGTGGATGTCGGCACAGAGCTGGACGCTCCTGGAGATGGCGTCATGCCCACTTTCTTGGGTGCAACGACAACACTTCTGCAGAGAGAAAAAACAAACGTCTTAATTCACCTTAAGGAGAACCCAGAATTCTGTCATTTCCGTCACCGCAGAAGAAATCAGACACTTAACGGACAAAATAATGTTTTAAATAATTATGTTACTTATGCAGCAGGGAAACAAAGAGGGCACACAGAAGCCTCTGGTCTGAAAGTCCTAAAAACATTCATACTCAAAAATATTCACACATAAATGCATACTGGGAACATTTCTTATTTTAACTGCCGTGATAATCAGTATCCCTGCCAGTGGAGTTTTTGCATGAAACAGATTGTCTAGGCCCAAGTGAAGTCTGTGATGGTCACAAATCCAGAAAATTTAAAGAGGATCCATCTAAGATTATGCACAGAATTAAAACAGAAAGCCAGCTGGAGAAAGTATGAACCATTGCTCTCCTTGATCATCATGGGAAATGTACCAATGCTGAAAACTTAAATGCTGACCTTTAAATACTGACAAGTAAACAGCAGAAATCTAAAAGATAAATCATGTTTCACATTTTGGAAAGATAGGCTGTCAGATTGTTCAGGCTGACAAAGTGTTAAGAGTGAAGAAAGGAAGATTCCTGCACATGGTGCAATGCTGGATGTGCATCCTTAGATCCCAGATATTTGAAGAGGTTGTGAGTTGTCTTTGATGTTATCTTCTGAGGGTTACCCTGTGTCACATGCTGATGCTGTGACATCATGAACTTAGCTGTTGCCAGGCAACAAAGAAAAGCCAAATGAATGTGTGCCTGTCCCAGGAGATTTCAGCAATGCTTCTCACTCCGATACATTTGGAAAAACTGTCAATCTTTCAACTGATTTGTATTTACTTACTGAGATTTAATCATATATACAGCAACAATATCATTTCCATGTGAGAATGTATACTTAATAGATTTTTTTAGATGGTTGTGGATGCTAATTTTGGTGATCTCTATGGGTTAGAAACGTAAAAGAATCCCTTTCTTTTTCGGGTTATTCAGCAGTTTTGTTGCTGCCCCACTCCTCAGAATTCCGATTTTTCCATCTTCTGTAACGTCGATATACAGAAGTTACATTCAGTATGATCTGTGACCATGTGCACGTTTCCATCTCCCTATCAGTGTCCTCTCTAATTTTTCCTTTTGGTTCATTAGTCCAACGAAAAAAAACACATATCAATGCACTTATTCTTTACCAATATTAAAAGTAGACTGAAGGTACTTTCATACAGCTGCTCTGAGTGCTTATTATTCACAAGTCAAAAAACAAAAAAGTATCAATAGAAGCCAGATTAAATTTGTAGATAGCTGTTTTTGAGTGGATCGATTTTTTTCTAGGACCCTCCCTGTAAAGAAACATTAACTGTTTCCTATTGTGATGTGGTATGAGCAAGTGGAGTTCGATACCCATTCGGGCAGCATGCGATGGGAGGAAAGCAGCAAGCAGATAAGCTGTCAGTTTAGACCGGGGCTCTGACAGACCACTGGTCATATCAAAGAGAGCCTGGCCCTGCTTATCAGTGCTGACACAGGGGAATCAGGGTGTAATCACTGGCTACTGCTACCTCTCAGAAACACAAACCAACACAGGCCCAACAAGATATGCACAAATACATCAAACGCAGGCATTTGGCCGCTGTCACTGAAGAGGAGAGCAGAAGCACACCAAGTGATTCCTGCCATGTTCCCATTGTCAGCATGAGCATGCCTCCATGTGTAAAAACGCATAGACGATAGAGCATTTGGAGCAGGGATCCTGTGGTGCAGACAGACACCTGGCCTCAGCATCAAAGTTCTGCTGAGAGATGATTTAAGGCAGGTGATCAGATCCATAAAACAATTCTACAAGTGTTAAACTGCCCAATGATCCATGACTAGACGATGTTTGCAATAAAATCCTACACGGACAGGCTCCAACAAAACACATGGAGACAAAAAAAAGATATCAACGGAATGAATTCAAAATTAACAGCAAGTGAGAGATGAGATAAAATAAAAATATCTGGAATTTTTTTTTCTTTTTCGTTTAGATAGTGACTGAATTGGATGGTGGTATCAGAGAGCAAGGGCGGCGCTGACATAAAGCACCCTGGGTGTCAACAGCAGCTGAGAGGGACGAAGAGATATGGGACCCCTGGTGTGTGTGGAGACTGGAAGCGCGTGTGTGTGTGAATCTGCCCACGAACATTTTAATACATGCATATGTGTGTACAATTAAGTGTCTTGGAGTCTGTTGTTGAACATGTCTGTGGATGTGCTTGGCCTTCCATCTGCTCTCCAGCAAAGGCCCAGTGAATTATTCAGCAGGTCATTAGCCACACTTATCATGAGTGGGCCGCCCCAGTCGATTAATCAGCCGTCAGCGGGCCCACTCAACCCGCAAACAGGAGCCCATAGCAAAGCGTGTGTGTGCCTAGCCGAGGCTGAATTATTTAAAAGCCTTGACACACAGCGGATAAGTACAATGAGCACTGCGATTCCAGTAATCTCTCCCATTTCATGTAAAACAACTGTGAGCATGAGTTTAAAAAATCTCTGCGGTGTGTGTGAACGTGATGTTAAAACTCCACACTGTTTATTTCAGCGGACTTTTGGAAGAATTCGCCACAGCAAAATTGGATCTCCTCCTCTTCATGCTTGTTCTACGCAAATTCAAGCATGACAAGGTATAAAACTGCATTAACTGGCCACACATGTACCACTTTAAAATCCACTCAAGAGCATCAAACACTGTCGAGCTGTGATTGGAGTACGACAGTTTTTGGAAAGTATACCGCCTGATGACGTCAGAGATTTATCAGCTAAAGCTCCACAAAAACTTAGAAGGAGGTTACTGTATTGCATGGAGATACACTTTGTAAGGGCAGATTTTTCATGAAGGTAGACAAGGAGCAGCCAGACAATGTTGAAATTTGATAAAAAGGACAAGAAAAGAATATTAAGCTTTGCGTTGTCAATTTGCACAATGAAATCCAAATTGTTTTCAAGAATTCTGGTTGAAACTACTGACAGTACCCAAACATAAAGGCAGTGATGAAAAACTGCTCTGCCTTTCAGCATGCAAAGACAACATATATCTGCTGCAGATGTCAACGTCATCAAGTCAGTCTGACAGTGCATGTAGAAATGTATAATCTTTTTCTGGATGAATATGTTTTGTTTTCATCTTGTGTTGTCTGTTCTTCATTTGTAATGAAAAAAATGTCAACTGTTGACCATGAAAAGAGCCCAATAGTCATGTTTTGAGGGTCACTATAAGCTCCGTTTTGCAAAAAAAAAAACGACAGAGAGCTGTAACATAAAGAGATTAACTAAGATGAAAATGTATAATTTGCTGTTGGAATCTTAGGCTTTAACGACCGGTACTGTTGTTGTTACATTTATTTTAAAAATCAAGATAATTTAATAAAAAAAACTGTTACGTATTCTACAACACTTTCAATCCCTTTTAATTAAAGTGATCAGACTTCACCTTTTGCCCTGACCAGAATGGCACAAAGCTTTTCTGTAAAATCTGAAAAATTGGGCTGAAACAAAAAGTTGTGCTCATGCCTGACATGCTCGCGGTCATACTGCACATTGATAGCATCTCACCAACAACACAACTCATCT
Source organism: Menidia beryllina (assembly GCA_013363375.1). Classification (NCBI taxonomy): domain Eukaryota; kingdom Metazoa; phylum Chordata; class Actinopteri; order Atheriniformes; family Atherinopsidae; genus Menidia; species Menidia beryllina. Next base: position 4,882,251 of record JABUIW010000012.1, on the reverse strand, counting down.
GCACATCAGCTCACACATGCATGCCGAGTCGGTTATCAGGAATGCAAACAACTGCACCATGTATATCCTAGTGTCTAACACTCACATATTCTGCTGAACTGTGCAGTCTAAATCATAGACTTGTACAATGACACTGTTTAGTTCTGGTTAGTATCAGCAAATATTTGCAGACTGGATGTCATAACAGGGGCATAGCTGAGAAATGCATGGGAGAAATCCAGCAGGTCTCCACTAGTAAATAAATCAGTTTGGATACTTCACCCTCTGACCCACCCCCAGTTTTTATCTGGGAGATCCCTGCTTTTTTCATGCTATGGTCTCATAAATCCAGCTCTCTGGGCAAACTGAAAGTTGCCATGTTTTGACAGGAGATGTCAGTGTAGAATGTCAGCTCTGGCTTGGACTAGTGTCACTGAAAGACTTAGTGGTTAGTGGGAGATGCTGAGCTGTGATAGAGTTATGACAACTGGGGCGTTGTGAGGTAAGTCGTAATTGTAAGAGATGAGAGACAGTCATCTGATTAAAAAGTACTCAATCAAGTCTAAATGGATTGTTGGGCTGATGTAAGAAAACATCAAAATGAGTTGTCACCTAAGCTGTGACACAAAAAAAAAAATCACCAAAGACACCAAAAAAATTATATTACGTTTATATATTATACACAAGTTGTGTAATTAGAAACATTTGTGGTTTCTTTGTATTTTTCCGATTGTCAATATCTTTTCTTTTCTGTCCTGGATTTAATACGACGATAATTGTCCTGTAGATTAAACTGAAATAAATCTAATTAAATGACCCGTTTCTAGTTTTAACGCTAGTTCTATTCCTCTCAAAATACCCTATTTCAGTAAGGTTGGTAAACGCAAGGCCTCATCATGGAGCTGCACCATTACACTGTGTGACATTTTCCTTCATCAGGTAGTTTATTTTGATTCATTCTAACATAAGTCATCCCGCTGCCTTCAATACATCACCAACATGTGCATTAAGGTGTTGGCAAGGCACTGCAATGTGTCCAGACAGTGCTGGTCCTAAAAAGACGAAGCTTGTGTCACAAAGCTTTTCTAATGCAGGTCTTCCTGATGTTGCAACTGGAAATTTAACTTATGTTAGTTAGGTTTGCCCTTGATGAAAAAAAAAAACACATTTGTCAAGGAGCACCTACATTTTTAACAGGACATAGAAGATAACAAAAGAGCTTTATTACTTGCTTGTCTTTGGATCAGTGGCCTCTTGTTTAAATTAAAATTCAGAAAAGTTATAAAGTTAACTTTTCATCAAATAAGAATTGAACCATTCATTGCATTTCTTTTGAGGATGATTGCAGACTTTTGTCCAACAGTCCTTAACTCTCCATGGGCACATCATGGCCCTCAACAGCTTTTAATGTACAACTAAAACAATCTTCAAACACCAAAATATTACCACTATCTGTTTAAAAGACTATCAGGACTCTTGTTTAAGCGTTTAAATAAAAAACAGCATTGACCTTTTATTCTTTTTTCTGTAAAAAGCTGCTGGGGTACAGTTTGATGTCTGAGCCTGTGTTTGCATGAAGAGGCTCCCATAGGCATAGAGTGAGCTGTTACTCTACGTTCTGCAGCTCTCCTGACGTCCTCTCTTCCCACTGAGTGTGCTCAGCGGACAGGAGCCAGTCTAATCCCCCTGATATGAGGAGCGCCCTGAGACCTGACAAAGCATTCCTCAGATAAAGACACGCGATCACAGAGATGCGGTGGAATTCCCACAGTTGGGGGCAGGCAGACTGACTGTGTTTGAGAGGAAGAGGAAGAAAAATGTAGAAATTTTTCTTAGAAAAGATGAGAACTCTGACTTGACAACCATCCCCCCCCCCCCCCCCCCCCCCCCCCATCTCCTCCCGTCTTCTTCTCTCTTTTCACCCAGAAACCCCTCTCTGCTGCGTGGAGACGTCTGAGAATCACTGGCCCAAATGCAAACCAGACCGATAACCATCCTCTCTCACCTGGGCCTGTCGGAGGCTTCAGTAGCCGGCTATACTTTTGAAGCCTTGCTCCTGAACGATCAACCAGCATCACCAAAGGTAACACAAATTTAGCTTTTTATTTTAAACACAGCGCTGAAACGCTATATGTATGTTAGACGGAGTAAAACAAGTAGAGCAGATGAAAAGAGCTGTCAAATGCAAATGTGAAATGTGAAAACTAAATTCCTGAATGCTAAGTCCCTGCCTGTTCATTAAATAGAGGACTTGTGCCCTTTTTCAGCTTTGTCTTATTTTATCTTATGGCAGGTTCTTTGTAAACCCCTTGCTTGATATGAGAAGCTGCATCTAATATGACCAAAGTACAATGGGAGTTCAAGGAAAAGGGCCCGACTATCATCCTGTTTTGAAGAGTTTCAGTAACAGAATGCTTTTCAAAATCCATTGTGGCTTCCTCTGAGGATACAAAGCTGAGAGGACTTCAAGGTCTGACTTTCAAAAGTCCCCTGAAGTTGAAAGGCATAAAACTGGGATAAAAGGCATTATACTGCTGGCAAGACTTGATACCATATGGGTTTAAGAAACTGACAAAGCTGTCAGGTCTAAGCTGAGGTCTCCACAGACCACAAGATGTAGCACAAAACCTTTGCACAGTATTCAAGCGGGTGTTTGAACCCCAGCCCTCACCTATCGAATGAGCGGAACTGCAGGGACGGTTCTCTGGCCACTTCCCCGATCGGACCGAGAAACGCTGGAGGCAGTAAACTTGGATCTACTGTGATATCATCCGCAGGAGCGCTCACTAGGCTTCGAAGAATGTCCTTCACGTTCTTGCCCTTTGAGTCAGCAGACACAGCAGGTTTGACCTCAGATGACAGTGTGGACAAGGCCTCTGAGATGGCGTCTGGGCCATGAGTTGCACCAGAAGACGACAGATCTGCTTCGCTCACTGCAGTTGAGGTGGGGTCGTCACCGATACCAGAGTCGTACCGCCTGAGAGAGAAGCCATTCTCCACCTCTGTTCCACCTGAAGCAGCACCACTGTCTGAGAAGACATTAATAAGAAGGATATGTTTGGAGACGACTGCAACACGCCATCCACAGCATGCGTTTTTCATTAAAGACTCCATACCTGTGCTTTTTGAAGACTGGGAGCGATGTGGGTGTTTACTGTCATTGTGCGGCTCCAGGATGTCACGGTATTTGGACACCATGAGGACTGAGATGAAGTAGACTACAGCTAGAGCCAGAAACTGAGCCTGCTTACTGTCCTCCTGAAACAAACCAAATCCACTAAAAAAATCTGTGTATGTGTTCTGTTCACAAAGCAAAACAAGTTAGAGAAGCAATGTTCAACGTGAGGAAAGTCTGTGTCTTTGCTGTACAACTCACGATATCTCTGAAGACAACGGCACGGAGCCGGTTAATGTCCATGTCCTGGAGGAGCCGGTCGAAATCTCTGACTGGGGACATGCCACCCGTCACTGCATCAACAGGACTCTGGATGCATGCATGAAAGATTTAATTGTTAGCACATCATCATCTGCATGTGAGGCACAAATGTATGTTTGCAACCATCATGGAGCAGAGCACGGTTAAACAGCTTTGGGAAGCTATCCCTCATGAGATTGTGTCCTTAGCGTAAGAGCTTTTCAGTTGAGCCGTTGCATTATAAATGAGCTTTAACACCCGGTTCAGGGAAGAACAACATGGCTTTACTGGAAGTCACTGTATCAAATCAAAGGGGCAGTGACAAAGGCCCCGGTCTAGTGTAACACATAGCGACGCGAGCAGTAATATAATAAGATATGAGCTAATATAATAACACTTGGGTGCTACCAGTGGGGTGGACAAAGGGCAAAGCTGCCTGTGGCTCAGTTCTGAGGACAGGGGAAAAAGTATTATCATTTCTACTTGCAGGAATGGATTTTTTTTTTTTTTGCTTAAATTCTGTATTTCAAGTAGGAAAATTAATATTGTAAATCAACTCTAATCATACAAATAAAGAATAATTTCATAAATATTACTGTAGATGATAAAGGCTTATGGTAGTTACTTGCCTGAGCAGATGCAGACTTGGCAGTTCCAAGCACAGTGCTGGGCAAGGCTGTGTAGCTGCGAGCTGAGCCTTCAGCCTCGTGCTTAAACTGGGCTTGCTGGCACTCCAGACAGTTTCTCACTGCCATAGCACACACTGCAAAGTAGAATAAGTTTCCGTGAGACATCATACAATCAAAGTCAAATTGAGAGCAACTTGAACCGAAGGGCAAAAGTCATCTTAATGATACTTTTATGCACCAAAGGTAACAAAGGAGAAATCCAAATGAAATTCCAGGATGGGACATGATGAGACCAAGGCGGGAGCAGCTGAGAGAGACAAAACGAAAGAGAAAAAGTGGAGCCATGACAAGGTCAGTGCTCTGGCCAACCCTGGCAGCACCGCTCACTCTTCCCTGCTCCACCTCTCCTCTCAAGGTCATAGAGCAGGGGTGTTGTCTTGAATCATATCCACTGTGTGCAGCTCCCATAATAAATGACACCGTTAGGGTGTGCACATGCTGAGTAGGCAGCAAGATGCGTCCTTCGCCACAGGAAAAATATCTTTTTGTCCGATAACTTTAGGTGGGTTCAGAAGTGACATGCTTGCCGTGTAATTTAATGCACTGCTCCTCTCTGGAGCCCCTCCAAGCCTCTTCTTTTCAGTGCTTGACAACTGACAAATGTTAACTCGGCTGCATTAAGATTACGAAGGAGGGAATTATTCCATCTGGAAATGGGCTCGCTTTTTCCATTAGGACCACTCTTTCATACGATCATTTATAAAAAAGAGAGGCAGAGGGAGGGGTGGAGACGCTAAAACCTTGTTACAGTTTTCCAAAATCAGATTAGGTGCCTGCAATGGGGAGCGCATACCTCATCAAATATTCATTTCATAAAGGCCTGCCTCCTAAAACCTGATGGCATTTTCCTGTAAATTCTGCACAGCGGCAATGAGATCAGAGAGGTACTGTTCTTAGCAAAACAAGTTTGCATTGTGATAGTGCTTTTGTTTGTGACAGTGATTGAATCTGAAAGCGGGATTAGAACTACTACGTTAAGTGTAGCGAGGCATGAAAACATCCTCTTAAATGCTTGAAAAAGCGCTGCTTTCACATTTAGCCTATGTGTTTATATTGTGCTCGTCTTCTTTGGTAAAAACGTTGCACAACAAAGGATAAAAGTAACATTTTTGAAGTTTTTTTATTCAGCATTTGTGCATCTAGGCTTTAGAAGCTGTCAGAGGAAACTTTAATAGCCTTGAACAGAAGGCAGAACAATGCTTCAGGCGGTGCAGCAGCACAGCGCAGCCAAGGCCATTATGGACAACTCACTATATCATGCTAGCAGCCATTTTAAAGTGTTGCCATGCAGTAGGGTTATAATAACATGATAAGAGAGAGCTGATATGAGCAAAGTGAAGGAGAGGAGGGGATGAGAGGAGCAGCTGGAGAACGTGGAGAGGAGAGAATGTGGAACGGAGTGTGAAAATGTGGCAACGGCCAGCGCAAACACAGGGAGTTGCTGCCAGCTGATGTAGTGCGAATCGACAGGACAGCCCAGAGAGTGAAGGAAACAGGAGGAGATAAGCTAAAGGAAATTCGGTTTTCGACTACAGACGAGTAGAAAGATTGCTACACATGTGAAAACTTATCAGTATCATTTCAGGTTACCTGAATTAAGGGCTCCCCATTTTAGATGTTTGATTTTCTTCACTATTTGTCCTCTAAATTGTTAAATCTTAACAAAAAATGTTTTAACTACTTCCTGCATCTATTATTAGAAACTATTCTCACGATATTGAAACAATATTTGTTCCTATAATACATTTCTGTATGGAGCAGCTGAACATTAAGAAACAGTACAAAACAGATCAGACTACACAGAGAGTTTGGAATGTCAAAAGAATGAAGAAAACATGTACTCACCGAGGCGAAGGCACTGCCGCAGGATGCCTCCAGAAGACATATTCTTCTCAGCTTCTATCTCTGTGAAATTTAGGGAGCTGGCAAAGATGAGAACGTCTGCGAGGTTGATGAGGCGCTGCAAAAAGGTGACAGAGGCTTCCACCGCCAAACCCTGAGATGGCTCAATGTTCTCTAGTTCATGCTGGTATTTAATAAAAGGGAAACGGGATGGAAATTAAAATACAGAGTTGAAAGAATATTTCAGAGGTATACCATCCAAGACATTTCTCCAGTTGAATTTTACACAGAATTAAAGAACGAATGCTTTTTCAAAGTTTGTTAATCATTGATAAATTGCCATGACCTGCTACATTTAGATGGCAGCTGTAACGAAAGTAAACACCAAAAACACAATTTTTCACAGCTAATTCTAAATTTAGTTACAGGTCTCACACACACAGCTCAATGTAACTAAACTTTAATGCAATTGAGCATCCGCCCATTTCCTAGCCGGCCTAGTCAGGTCATTGGCAGAGAAGAGTCATGGAAACAGAATCATGTATGCTGCAGTGACTGAGGTCAGACAAAACAAAAACAAGCTAACAATGTTAGAAGGCAGCTAACTGTAGTCTAATGTGATTGGAAAAGGTCAATGGAGATTGATAACTTCCTGTGGCCCTGGCCATCAGCCACATGGACAGAAAAAGGAAAAGAAAAAAGGAAAAAAAACACATCAACATTACACTACAAAGCACTGAGGAACTCACAGAGGAAGATGTGGCTGCAGAGAGCAGTGGTAGAATGCCTCCACAAGCCATGATGAGATTGTCCACCACCTGGGAGATGAGGTGTACACTGTTGTGGACAAACACAACGTTCTCACTGCTGTTCACAAAGTCCAGAATTGTCTTTGTGGAGTGACTAAAAGACAAGAGACAAAAAAAACACATACTTTTGTTAAGAGCACCGTATTTAGGAAAGCAACACAACTCTTAAATGAGTATTGAACCAAACTTAGAATAAAAAGCTTGTTCAAGATTATTAATTAGGTCATTAATACATTAAACTTTATGCTGTGATTTCAGAGACAATTCATAGATTATACTGTTTGGAAGGGGCGGTTCTCCATCTCTGTAGGGCCACTGGTTTCCAGTCAAGTCTCACTTTAATATACAACAATACAACCACCGTCAATGAGTGACTTCCCTACCTCCTCCACATCTGCACATCTGTCTCGATCGAGAAGAGCAGATCAGTGAGGAGGCGCTGATGCATATGGGACCATCGGAATTCTGGGATACGGAACATGGTGGAGCGAGGAGCTGAACTGCTACTCTCTCTCGGCTGGCTGGGGGAACCTGCTGCTTCTCCTGCTCCTGAGGCGACCGTCTGGCCTTGGCTTGTTTCCTGCAGGAGCAAAATATGGACAGAATTGAAATGGGGTAGGCCCAGAAAATATGGGTATTTGGTTTAGAGGCCTGACTGTTTATCTGTGTTACATAGCCCAAATGCTCCACTCTAAAAGTCAATGAGAAAGAGAAAACAGATGCATACTGGAGTAGATGTCGCCTTCAGTTCAAGTCTCTCCGTGTCCAAGGCCACATTGGACACATCCAGTCGGGCAATTTTTATCTCTTTGGCCTTGCTGGCAGAGTCGGTGGTCTTGCAGGTGTCAGAGGTAGTGGTGCCATTGTCAGGGGCACTGGACGGGGTCTCTCCTGCAGAGGTGCCGCTGATGTCTGAGGGCTGGCTTGGTGAGGTGGCATCTGGAGCTGCTGCCACCTCCTGCATGGCATCTGAGGGCTGCTGGTCTGCAGCAGCAGTTTCACTTGGAGAGGAGGACTCTGCGTCTCCAGCATTGTCTTTGGGTGCTTCTGTGACGCTTAGTTCAAGTGTTTCAGCTGGAGGAGTCTGACTTTCCTGTTCCTCTACAGGTTCACTCTTTTCTTCTTGTATTTTAACATCCTGCTTGTCTTTGTTTTCGTCCTCAGTTTGTATCTCGTGTTCTTCCTGATCACTTCTTTTACCCTCAAACTCCTTTTTTCCACCCTCGCCCTCGTCTCCAGTCGCAGCAGAAGCATATGAGGACTCCTCTTGACTATCATCAGCATCACTGGGATGGACCTGGTCGCTAACAGTGGACACGTCAACCAAGTCCTCATTAAGGCCAGACGCTCCACCCAGCACAGGGTTCTCCAGACAGGCAGCGGGCTCAGGGGACTTTTGGATCCCATCTCCTTGTTTAGAACTATCTGGCCCTTCTCCATCTCCTTCATTTAAAGAATCTTCTGCTTTGAGATTTGACGATTCACCTGTGTTGTGTTCACATTCTGACTTTTCCTCATCTGTAGTGGGGATTTGTGATAGATCGCTCTCAGATGCAGAGTCTCTGACGGCGTCCCCTGCTTTTGTGTCAGCTGGTTCCGGTTGGTTGCCATGTTGCTCAGTTTCAGACTCATCACCAGTGGCTCCTTTGTTGCTGATCTCTTCACTCTGCTCCTCTGCCTGTGTTTTCTTCACCGCAGCTGAACCATCTCTGGACGACGACTCCACCACCTCCTGCTCTTCCTCTGCAGCCGTGGACAGAATGTTGGACACACTGATGGATGCGTGTCCTCTGTCCTCGCTGGCCTCCGCTGGCCTGGAGGTGATGGTGGAACTAGATGCTGAGTCCATAGATTTCGGGGGCAATTCGTCCACTGTAAGTTCAATGACAGTGGAGGGCGCCGTCTCTTCCGCAGGTGGCCCATTAACACATTTCGTGGAATCAGAGTTTTGGCTTACACCAGAAATTGTGCGTATTAAGCTCCGGGAGCCTGTAGACTCCTGATGTTGGTACTGGCGAAACATGCGTGACAGATTCTCTTTGTGCTGCTCAAAGGTCACCTGCAAAAACAAAATTTGTTATAGTGTTAGTGGAAAAACTAGCATTAACAAACTCAGTTTGGTGATAGTTTTGTGAGTTGTATGACCAAACTAAGAAATACATTCATCTTTGTTAAGACCTCTTTGTTTTGGTCACCATTTTGACAGTCACAGGGAATTAAATAAATACATAAATATATAAACTCTTTATGTGGCTGTTCATCATTTTGCAACAAAAACAAACAGGTAGATGAACATTTTGGCTTTGGCTAAGCAGCTGTGTGCACTGGTTCATGCCATGACAAGCTGTTCAGGGGGACAGAGTGCTGCTTGCTCCCCCAATTAATCTGATTTAAAAACCTTAAATTTGAATAAATCTTTTACCAGGTACTGGTATCAAGTCCAGCTTTTAGTCTTATTTTCTGTCATTAACCTGCACCCCAGACTCCCCTGGGTCTACAAAGTCCAATTATTACATTCCCTCTATGTCTCATTTCATACCCCTAACTGGCTGTAAAAATTAAACATCAAATACTGATAGTGAGAAAGTCTCCCGGATGTATTTTAATTGCAAGCTTATTACAACCTCAAACCACTGGGACCATCTCTGATAGCTGTGCCATATTTCAAACTTCTCTCTTACTGTATATGGAGCTTTCCAAAGCCCATTAACCTCCATCAGTCTTCTTACCATCTGATATGGGTAGACTAGACTGCTAGTCTATACCGACAATGGTCGGCAGTGGCATTTGAGGAAGAGCCCATCAATGTAAGCAGTCATAGATTAGCAGTAGATGCTATTAGTGTGTGTCTTCTGGCTGTGCTGAGTGCGTGTCCGGCATTGGCAAATCCTCCCACGCCCAATTTAAGACTTTGCATTAATCACTGGGCTTGGAGGACAGAGTCAAAGATGGGTCGGTGGTGGACGGGGGGGGGGGGGTAAACTAGAGCCACTTTTCTCCTGTTTCACCTAAGGCTGTTTGGACAGCAGGGAGAAAGATGGGAAGAGTGAAAAAGAAACAAAGAAAACGGGAAAGTTGAAAGATGAAAAGGAAGGGGAAAAAATAAATTGCAAATGAACCAAAAAAAGTAATTGAGTGAGGAAGAAAGGAAAGAAGGAGAAAGAAGCTGATTATTTGTAATTAATTAGGCGTTATTGTTCTAAATTAGCCAGCTACACGGGTGCTCATTAATCTTCTGTGGTGGGAAGCAGTGATTGGTAATCCATAGCTGTTTTCTAAGAGCACAGCCTGTTCTAAATGCGCCACTGGTCTGTCTCCTTCTCTCTCTCCTGCTTTTCCAGTGATCACACGGCAGGACCTTCTGAACCATTAGTTTCAGCTTAATTTGACATTTAGCATTTTCAGCAATTAAAAGGCAGCATTCAGAGTGCACCGCTACGGACATTATGCAGGAAAGCAGTGATGCACATAACATCATAGATTCAGGATGCCGTCTGTACATTAGGATGATGTATGCTGGCCTTAAATAGGGTTCTGTAACAGATCTAGTTACCATTACACAGAGGTAGTGTATGTCTCTGTGGTTTTTAAAAGAGCATTTAGCCTCCTACCGCTATATAGAAACTGCCTTGGGTGGCTTAGACATCAGTGCTGATCTAATCTAATTTCAGTCCACTCCGTGCTTCGCTCTGGTCTTAGTGGGCTATGGAAAAATGTTATGGTAATGTGGAGTAGCATGGTGGGCTTCTTTAAAGTGACAGGTAGCACGGTATTCACTGGGTACAACAGGGTAAAATCATAAAGGAGTTTGAAATACAGAAGGTGACCTGCTACCAACCTTCTGAGAGACAACTAAAGTTGCGAAAAGTTTAGACCATCATTAGCAAAATCCTGTGTGAATAAATTATTATTTCATTAGTTTTTAAATGGCTGTGTTCCTTTGATGTATAAGAAAACCTGAATAAAACCGAACAGGCTATCAAGCCACTGATTTTAGTGAGGGACACCACCCCCCCAATAGCAGGAGCCCGGTAGTCCACATTTACGGCAACCATAGACGAGTAACTAGAAAAACAAAGGGGAAATAGGGAGGGCAGAACAGCCCTAATCCAATTTGCTAAATGCAATTCCTCCTCTAAAATCAATGTCATCTGCTTCTGCCGCTCTGGTTGTGCAGTTTCACTCCAGTTCACAATATCTCCTCTTTTCTTTATCTCTTGGTTAAAGTCTTTTTCTGTCACATTATCTTCTATTCATCTGTTTATGGGTTACAACGTGTTTAATGAAGTTAGTCTGACAGAGGAAAAGTCAAGGGCACAGGAACCTTCACGCCTAAATCTTTCTCTTCTTCTCTCAGACTGACTTGTGTGTGCAGAGGGGTACATTAGGTATGTTGTGTGGGCTGATTTTTACATTTTTTTAATAAAAATAAAAACATTTTCTAAATGTTACCTCCTGAAATAAAACTCATGAAAACCTCAGATGGAGGGAAAACTTTTTCTTTATTTCCCCTAAACTTTAGTTACTCGACAGCATGTTTTGCAGCTTTGTTCCTGGAAATGTGGCAGAAAATGTCTGCATACACATAATGCAGCATATGATGGACTCCTAACTGACCAAAGGAAAACGTTAAAAAAAAAACATTATGCGATTCCATGACAATTTGCCACAGAAATGTGAAAACACATGTTCAGCTTGAGGCATACTGTCCCTATACACACCAAACTGGCAACTCTGGCATGGCCGATGCAAGGCGTACTAAATCTTTGTAAAGGGGAAATTTGCAAATATGTATTTGTGAATGCATATATGCAGTTATCAAGAGGCTCCCAGTGGGCTGGTTGTATTTATGAGGCCTTGTTTCTGCGATTGTTCTTGCGTAGTTCCGATGAATATTCAATGTGCTCTGAGAGAAGGGCTTGCTAGAAACCCAAGAGAGAAGGAGGGCAAAGAGAAAATGTGGCTGGTAACTCACATTCACTCAAATAGACACACACATACACATACATACACATCCTCACACACACACGGCCCTGCAGCAGTGGGAGGAGAGAGCAACAGTGACAAACAGCTCTGGTGCTACAAAGGTGGCAGGAAATCTATCAAATGGGACAATAAAATTGCAATTGAGTTTCTTTAGCTTTTTTTTATAGCAGATGCATGTATCTTGGTGGCTAGCACCAGCTGCAGCTATCCAATACATGGTCGGCTCAAAGCACTGCGGGTGCCTTTGTGTATGCATGAGGACATGTAACATCACGCAAGTGCATGGGTTAATTCACATGCATGGTACGCATGAAATGCTGCTGGGCTGCAATGCAACTGCAGCAGAGAAGAAACACCATTAATCTTACAAAGTTCCACAAGAAAGAAAGAAAAGAAAAGCCTTTTATGTACAAAGCATCTTTTTTGCACGACTCGGGGCATAAGCCATGCAGAAAAGAAAAAAAAAACATCGAAAACTCTTACACTGACATGTTGATACGTCCTCATAGTCTCAGGTTAACTAAATATTTTTCCTTTTTATTTTTATTATCAGCATGCAGTTAAATATCTCAGTTTTCCGATATCATAAAATATGATCGTATGAGAATCCGATGCAGTCAAACATCGAGGTTGTGACATATTACGCTTCACAACCGTCACTGTGAGGAGAATACATACAGCAGTTTTATTTTTCCCCTTGTTATCATTGTGTCCGCTATTCTGCGATGTTTGGGGAGACACTGAGTCCTGAACATCCTGCTTAAAGCACACCCGCGCTGTTAATTGCTGCCTTCAGACTGCTCATCTCCCAGCAGTCTGCCTGTGCCCCCTGTAGGACAGCACCCCTCACAGCAGCACATTACAGGGAAGCGTCTCATATCACCAGCACTTCTTTAACTCAACTTTCAATCTGCCAGGCTTAAAAACCTCCCAGACCACAATCTGACACCAACCTCAATTACTTCACTGTTCTGGAACAGGGTCACGTAACATGATATCAACAGTGAGTTTCTAAAGGGGCATTTTGAATTCAGCTTTTGGAAATACGAAGTGCCAGAAGTTTATTTTTATCGGTGCGATGTGAAAGAAAGAGACTCTTTACATAAATAAAGAGAGGAAGGGCTGAAGGGATTCATTCCAATTGGTTTATACTGAAACTTGCTTTTAAATTATAATCACTATAGGGCTCCCATAGGTTAATCTGATGGGCGATGAGAGGCATGCTTCAATTACAGTGTAGACCCGCACTGGAAGTGAAAGAGCCAGACAGTAAAGCTACAACGATCATTTGATGAATTACATTTTATCATCCTCTGAAATAAAAAAAGAAAGAAAAAAAAAAACATGTGACAGAACAGATGGCTTTAAGTGAATACTGCTCTCTGGCTGAGACCCAAGTGGGGAGGACGGTTATGGTAACAGTTATGTGACAAGTGTTTAGGTTGACAATATTGCAGAAAGATGTGTGTGTGTGTGTGTGGGGTATGACGAAGATAGGCAGAGCCTAGAACAAAAAACGGGGATATTCAGCGATATCCAGGGATAAAACCTGATGTGAAAATGAATAAAATAAAGAAATGGGTGTTTCGCCTGTGCGTGTCTGAGCAGAACAGTGATCTAATGAGCGCTCTGACCTTGGAGTGGGTGATGGACAGGGTGTCCACCCAGACGCGCCAGCCGCCCCACTCGTATTTGATGGCGTGGTAGAGCAGGATGCGGAAGATGGCGTAGACCATCTCTGTGATTTTCTGCTCCTCGCTGTTTCGCGGGTTAATGAAGCACAGAGAGAGCATCCACTCCTGCCATACCGAACACTGCAGCAGGCTCCTGAAACAACAAAGTGAGCATTTTGAAGGAAACGGCGTGGTGCCGAATGGAAACGCTGCCTGGACTGATGGACTTCTCCATCCTGTGAAGCGCTGGAATTCTTACCTGCGGTTCTCCCTACTGTTATTGAACAGTTTGATCATGTCTGACAGAAACACCCTGCGCACCTCCATGCTCTCGGGGGAAGGGGGAGAGTTCTTCAAAAGGGCAGCTATTACCTTCAGAATCTCTGGAAAAGAACAAAATAACCTGTTTACAGCCAAAAGATAAAAAATGTTTATATATTCAAAAAAGAAGGGATATAATAGGGGCCTGAAAATAGCTGAATACTTTGTCTAACTTCTCCATTTTGTGATTTACAGCATGTTACATTATGGCAAAGTTTAAATTTGGAGACATTTCGCATTGTCTACACATTTTATAACTATATCCTACATTGGTTTCAACATGTCCAAATCATTGTGTCACAATCTATGTGAATTTCCAGCTTTAAAGACAAGAAAATCTGTGCTTTTCTATGAAAAAAAACTAAACAAAATTAGAACACAGGAAACTGAAAAGCACAAGGCATTGATCTTTATCATCCATAATGGTTTTGGTATTGTTTCAAACGAGCAAGCCAGAATCGCAGACACTTCTGGAAGACTCGGCTTTGGTTAAACCAAAGAGACTGACTGTTTAGATGAATTATCTAGACAGTGTCAGTGTGCATTTACTCCAAGCAGATGGACGGTGGGGCTAGGATTTCACTTGTCTTTCCAAACCTTGGCGCTAACCAATGCCCCCTGCCCCAGCCGACTGTTGTGTTGTTTCTACGCCTTAGTCACTCAAATTATGAGTCGCTGAACCTTTACCGCCAGAAAATTACCCCAGCGTGTACCGGGAACGCGGATGGAGGGATGGTGTATCCCCTTGTTTTTTCCATTTGGCCCTTGGTTCTTTTCCCTAGAGTTAATTTGTGGGAAACGCTACTTCCTCGGTTTGTTTGATTGGCTCTGACGTTACTAAAGACTGCAATCAGGGGGCCATTTTGAGAGTTTGTCACAGATTAAATCAAGAGATACACGGCAAAGGAGAAACAGACCACGTCTCTGTGTTCTATGGCATGAGCACATATGTAGAAAACTCCTGCAAGGTTTCTCTGATCCTTATACACACACACCGCCTGTCTAAGATAGTTGGGCGGGAGAGCTTTTAACACAATAAAGGCCTCTGGTAATCAGTGTGCGACTACAGCGAGACCCTGTCAGATTAAGGCTGGTTGGACGTAAACCTTGGTTGTGATTATACCACGGATGTGGATTTCTAACTAATAAGAGTGGTTTAGCCCATGTGTGCATACCGATGTGTGTAAGTGTTAAAGCATCATTTAAAAAAAACAACTACAAGAAGGAAAACATGCCAGAAAAAAAGAAGAGCGGAGTATGAGTGTAATAGATTATGAATATTTCAACATTTGTGAGCTGATGATAGCCTGTGAATATGAAAAGGGAACCAGGATCACAGCCACAGTTTCTGGTCATTATGGTTCCCTTTGTGCAAAAAAGAAAAAGAGAAAAAAGCCGGCAACAGTGTGCGCAACAAGGCTGAAAGTAATTAATACATACCTACAAATACACATATACATTTTTAACTGTTGTTTACTATACAACATTCCTTTAAATCAGTTTAAAATATTGTTACAATATATTTTAAAATATGTTCCATCATTACATCTCAAATAATATTTACCCCACAGCACTTAGATGCCAATTCTGTGACAAATGCTGACCAAGAGAGAGAAAAAAAAAGCTAATTTAACCAGGACTAAAAACTCATTTCACCACATCTATCACACCTTTATCTGTATATTAAAACTGGTGAAAAATAATCCAGAGCTTCAATAAAACAAAGAATGTGTGTATATGTGTCACACTAAGTGTTTGCACCTTCCCCACGCCGGGTTTACATCTGAGGATCAGGGGGATGAATATACACACTTGCTGCTAAATTTATGTCATTCGTTTGTTGGACGGTGTATAGAGAGGGTGACGTTCCACGGGGATTATCCTCCAGCAGCACTGAGCCATAGGTATGCAGAGGGTACGCTGCGGCCAATGATTTAGGAGAGCAGTGTGGCGCAGAGGAGGCACTTACGCGGGTTGAGAATCTTCACAGTGGAGTCGGGGTCCGGATGCTGTTTATGGATCACTTGAGTGCAGATCTGCTCCGTAAGAATCTACCAGGGGACAGAGAGGAGACTCGAGTCTATAAATGTCTGCATTATTCTGAAAAATGACAGGGAGGGAAAACAAAGGCGGCCGCTCTGGTTTCACTGTCAACTTTTTATATAAATATCAATTCCTCTACCTGCAGATGGTTGGCTTCTCTGGATTTCATGTGGATAATCAAATTCACATATGACAAAGGAAACCGTAACTAAGGAGGCACACACGCTTGCAGTAAAAGAAAAAACTACTGACGAGCTGCAACTGTGTCTCAAAGGGCAAAAGCAGACTGACCTCAAAGAGTGCATTGTAGGTCGTCATGGTGAACTGGCTGGAGTTGAGCATCAGGCGTTCGGTGAGCAGGGAGAACAGGCCATGACTCAGCATGACCTCAGCTTTCCTCCTGATCAGGACGTTGAAAGGACAATAGCATTAGAGAAACACGGACATTTGCTTAAGCCATTATTGAATGAGAAGGTAATGCAAAGCTTGTGTTTATATGATAAAAATGTTAGAAAAAGACTTTAATAGTCTTCAACAATACATATTGGATTGGGCCCTGCGGGCTTCAAACTAATTTTTCACTGAAAAGCATTTGTCACTTCCATCTCCGTCATTCATCAGCTTCAATTTTCGATTTTCAGCTTAGCTGCAAACACTGTCAACTGTTTACAGATAGTTTAAACAGGCATTCTTGCACATGGATCACAAGTCCCAAAATCCATTACCAAGAAAGGAAAAAGCTGCATCTAGATCTCCTGCATGAGCTTCCAGTGCAGACTGGAAACTGTGCTTATGAGGTCGAATGAAATGGCGAACAGCTGGCAATACGAATCTGAAGCTCATCACGGATCATCAAAGAAAATAACATCACTGACTGCTCTGGAGATAAACTTGCCTTTTTTCTTATTTTCGCTTCTTTTTTTAACCAACTCTCTCATTTTAACATCAAGGCCAACAGCTCAATAAAGAGATAGTCCAAGTTTAAATAATAATAAATGTCATCTGTATTCTTATATAATGAAAAAAATAATAATAATAATTATATATATATATATATATATATATATATATATATATATATACACACACACACATATGGACACTTTTTTTTTGTTCCCCCCTACTTTTGTCTTTTGTTGGTATCTTTTTTTACAAAGTAAAGTAGAAAAACAGACAGGAAATTTGGGGAGAGGGAGCAGTGAACAATCCAACCATCCTGGAATCATACAGGGAAGAATGCTGTTAAGGGTATTAGCTCATGTGGTGCACACCCTTAGAACGTTTAAAAATGTAACATGGAGAAATCTTTGCTGGAAAGCGTATTCATATTTTCGATACTTGTGTAATCTTGACAACCACTAAAGAGACATCAAGCTACTTACTTTGGTGGCAAGCTTTTCAGAAAGTAGCCCATGACCTTGAGAGCTTGGACTCTTATTCCCTCACTTTTTGAGGCCAAAAGCTTATAAATCACGCTGTGGGTAAAAAAAATACAAATTGAACTGAAAAGCATGTCAAATAAATGCACACTGTTCTTGTATGTAAAAGAGAACTGAATTGTGTTTTAATGCAGTACACTGTCCACATTGTAAATGCTAAATAATTTGACTGATATAAATCAAATTTGCAAAACTTGAAAAATGTAATTTTGCAAATTGATGTTTACCGAATTCCATTTCGCTGGTCAAACGCTTGAACCATCGATCCTGGATGTTCAGACATCAGAGCAACCAACAGTTGCAGCACATCCATGAGGTTGTCATCCTGTGGAATACAAAGGAAACATAGAGCTGCTGTGGGGCGTGCGCTGACCACCTTAAAGCCAAGTTCATGGTGAGCCGTTTATTTAAAAACAAGAGCAAAGCAAACATACTGTACGCCCGTCCACTCGCTGATATTCAAATTCAACCATTGTGTAATATCTAGAGCATATAATAAGCATATTAATCCAACATATGAAAATAAATAGAGGCATTATGATTTCTGTTGGCACTGTAATGACCCTTCAAGTTCACGTCCTCCCTGACTAATCTGTTTTAATGATTTGCCGAGTGTCACTTCTCTGGACTACAGACCAATTTTATGTCAGAAGCTCAAACTGACAGACTTGGAAAATAACAAATCCTAGTAATAGTGCATTTAGTCACGGTAGATGTTTGTTCTTGCTTATGGGACTGTCGGGAGACAGAGTGTGCTGCAGTGGTATCGTACTGCCATCCTGTGGCTGCCATCCTTCAGTGCTGATCACTGACAGTTCCCAACAGAACACATTCCTACCTCGTGCATGGTCAGGAGGTAGTTGAGGATACTCTGCAGCTCGTCTTCCTTCACTCCATGATCCTGTATTATAAATGCACAGGTCATCTAACCATTCGCAACCTTAAGTGTCCTCTGCATTAGCAGAGAGGGAAAGATTTAAAAAATTAACGAAGAATAAAAAAATTGCATTTAAACATATTTGAGAATATAAGAACACAGAAAGGATTATGGAAAACTATTTGGCATAGAATGTATTTGAAGATAGACAGTTACATGCATCAGTTACTAAATGATATATGATAATATTATGAAAACAGCTCTCATACAATTGAGCTGATTTTCTTAACAAAAAAAAACAAAAAAAAGCAAATATGACATCTTCAAAGTTCTTCATGAGACGCCATGCTTTGCTTTTTGAGCTTACCTTCATAATGAGCTGCTTGACAAACAGCAACAGAAAGGCTCGCAAGGACAGTACCTCCTTCTGGCTTGGCCTAGGGCCGTCTGAAAAAACATAACATGAGCACAATAGCCCGAGAGATTGCAGGAAAATTTGAACGAGGATGATCACAAGCTCGAGAAAGGTAGGAACAGTGAGATTTTCAGTGCAGTGTGTAAATCGTGTGATATTTCCTTTTAAAAGCATGTGGTGTGAAAACATTTACAATGAAAATTTTAAAAAAGATGCAAGCACAATAAATCTGTGTTGCATTTAAAGTAGTCCATGATATGTTCTGGACATTTGTAGCATTTTCAAGCTTTCTTACCAATGCCTTTGGGAATGACTCCACTGCGGTCCTGAGGGTTTGTAACCCAGTAGTAGTATTTTAGTGTATGCATGACCTGGAGCACAGTGCCCACCCTGCGAATGGCATTGTAGATAGTAACTGTGCTGATGAACTCCGTCGCCAGGTAGGTGTAGAGTGTCAGCTGCACCTGCACAGAGAAAACCAAGCACATGTTAAACACCAATGATATGGCTTTATGCCAATTTGAGTTAAATAATCTAATTCTAATATATACCTGCCTCAGAAAAGAAAGAGACATTTGGTCTTCTTTATAAATGTAAATGAATGCTACTAAATAAAGTGATGAAGTGTATGTGTGCCTTTACGTTACCTTGGCCGGGGCATGGATCCAGATGGCTGGGTTGAATAGGATATGGTCACAAAGCTGCTTGAGCAGCAAGATGCCGTTCTGCAAGTTGCTAAGGTATCTGGAAAAGGCCAGAACAATCTCCAGGACGGGGCGCGTCACATGCACCTTGGAAGACTGTAGCGCAGAGGGAAGAGGCGGAGGGCAATAAGTTCCAAAATTTGAGGAGCATAAATTTCATAAATAAGGGAACTCAAAAGGTAAAAAAGATGTTACATGAGCAGATAAAGAAAAGGACACATGCAGAGAGAAAAGGGGCCGCATTCTCTTCTGCCTAACAAGCACACAAACCAGATGTGACCTCCAAAAACAGCCAGAGGAAAAGAGAGTCTGTCTCGTGTCAAGTGTTACTGGTAGTGTGTGAGTCTGTTAGCATATCTGCAGCAGAGTGGAATCAACATCAGCCTTATTTTTGGGATGGGGTCACTGCAAGGGCAGCTACTGGTCTGGGAAGATGGCTCTCTTGTGTATTTCTCAACCAGCTGAGTCAGTTTTCTTCATCTCACCTTCTCCAATGTGTAGCCAATGACGAGAAAGCCTTTGCAGGCCAAGACCTGCTCTTGCATAGCCACTGAGTTCTTCAAGAGCTCCATTACAAACGACAGCAAAGTGCAGCTATCCGCCGTACAGACAGACAAAAGGGAAAGACAGACAGGAAGTTAGATAGTGACAATAATGCATGTTAGCGGCTGACAAAGCCCTGACTGTCAAGGGTATACCCTACATTAAGATTGATTGAATGAGGATGTTGTGTCCCCATTGTGCTAGTTAGCATCACCTTGAGGGCAGCTGATACAACCACACGGCAGGTAGAGGATGGCCTCAAAGTGACACATGATTATTTTACCTGCACAACATTTCAGTTTAGATCAGTAAAATTTCAATTCGCAATGCAAAAGGCCATCAAATATGTCCAAATAAATATTGTGTTATGCCTTTTTACCCCTTAGGGTTCCTTGTTTAAAGTTTATTTTAGCCATAAAAGAACTAACCACATTAAACTTTCATGAGTTAAAAGAATAATTCAACTTTAAGCAGCAGTTGCATTGGTCAATCTTGGTCATTCTGAGGAGGGAACATTTTACAGCCTTTAAAAAGTAACCTGCATAGAGGAATGAGAGTGCTGTTTTGAATCACAAATTGGTAATGCCAAACAAAGATACAAACAGCCAAACTTCCCATAATTCAGAGTGATATTACAGTATTTGCTGTTACCAAACAGAGGTGTCCAGCTCCTGGCTGGAAGGCTGGCAGTAATCCAGCTGTGCAAACAGGGGGAAGAGGACCTGCACACCACCGATGGAGTGTATGCCACTCTGGACTGAGTGAGTCACCACAGCCTTCACATCCTAAAGAGACAGACATGCCAGCGTCTTACAACACACAGCTTTGATATCACATGGAATGAATCAGTTTTGTTTGTGCTGATACAAAAAGATTTTAGGTGTCTGAATCACAAACACTTTGGCCGTTGTGTTCTGGTGTACTCTGACCTTCCTCTGTGCTTACGCTGCATAATTTTTTCACTCTTCTAGATTAAAGTGTGCTCAACATTTTGGACAGCAATACAGTACAATTTAAGAGTTTAAGTGTTGGTTTTCTCTGGGTTAAATCACACTGAAGCCTATCTGAAACTAGTTCCAATGCTAGTATGCTGAATGAGCTGTGTGTGTGATGTTGTGAGGAGGGTTAAAAAAAACTTGTACTAGTGAGCATGGAAAACCAAAGCTGTAAATATAGGTCATATATTCATTCATATTTCACACAAAGTATGTGTGTGTGTTTATGTTTTGCTGTATGTTGGCGAGTTGGAGAAAACCTCCCCCACAAAAGCAACAAAGCTGCTCTTTCTTTGATGAGAGCCCGTGAGAGAAAACTCAATTAGTGCGTGAGAAGAAATGTGACAGGACTGAAGGAACTGTTCTGTTATTCCATGATGTACGTGTGTTTTTCCTATAGGCATATGGATCACGTCTGAAAAAACAAAAACAAATCACCACCTACAGCTAAAAGAGCAGGGGGGAAAAAGCTAAATTGAACCTTCTGGAGAAAGCCAAGATTATAATTAGAACATGAGGCTGGCAGTTTTTTTAGCAGCTGCAGCCATGTGGCACATTTATAACTCTGTCCTAATGAGACAAATAAAATTAACAGATTCCAACGGAGTAATTCTTATTTACACGTTGAAAATATGATTTAAATAAAGCACAGATTTTTAAAAGAGACAGAGGAGGAGCATGGAGGAAGTGAATGAATTAGCACTTATATTATGATGTTGATGTTGCTTATGCTTTGGACATCAGGTTCAGGAAAAACAGTGGCAATGCTCTAAGAAAAGACTTGAGGGTGTATAATTACCTGCAGCATGAGTGCATGAGGTGAGTGGACGAAAATTGAGGCGTTGTCCTTGGGAGAGGACTCAAGGCAGAGCTGGGCATCTGTGGCTCGAGGGTTATACGCAAAGGCAATACTAGAGGACAGCTTGCCATCATACAGTATGGTCTTATGATGCTCCGCAAACAACAAGTCACTCTCGGCCTTGTGCTTGAATGTTCCCTGTGCAACCATACAAAGAAAGGAAGGAAGACAAAGTTTTAAGGCAAAATCCGAATGACAAAACACTACCGGTTTGTAAGGAGGCTCCAAATATGAATACATACTCCTAAATCATTTCAACAAATGTTGTCTTGCCGAGCACTGACCAACACAAAGGCCAGTGGGAGTGCCCAATGTGCTCGGATCTGGGTAAAGGTGTTCTGATTTGCACAAGTCAGGGAGTGATTTCCAAACAAATGCACATGCCAAAATTATCAGTTTGACCACAAATTATGGGAGCCGTGACCAAAAACACTTGTTTGAAATGAAAATACAAACCAAGTCCCAAAAAAGTTTAAATGTAGGAAACATGCATCTAAAAACAATTATTTCAACTATTTCACATCACAGCTGAAAGATTGTTGACTACAAGGATTAAAGATAAATTCAAAACTCACAATCCTTTTTTTTCTGTAAGACGGGTGTCTCATTAATCTAAATTGTCTTCAAATAACCAATTAAATATAAAAATGTCTTGCATAAACTGGTCTTAAAAGTCAAATGTGCCAAATAAAAAGTACTAGAATTAGGACTAAGTAGTGAATGTGTTATTATCACATAACTTGCTTGGCTTGTTGCTTAGGGTATCCGGCTGATTTAGCAGAGGATAAATTTGATTAAACGTATCAGGTTTTCCAATGAGCAACAATGGATGAAATCAACATACAGAAATAAACTGAAAGTAATCACAGATGGCTAAGATGAACCTTTCAAAGACTAAACATGTCAGAGTAAACTGTTATTTACTTTTTTCAAAGGAATGGTAGCTCTGGGAAGTGAGTCCAAAGGTCACATGACCTCTGATTCCCTGTGCTTCTGTTTCATGTCTTAAGAGTCTATTTGTAATGGCAGTAATGACCTCTGTATGGGTTTAGATACATATACATTGTTTTTTTTATCTGAATGACCTATTTTATACATATTTTAGCTTTTCTTGCAGTCACTTTAATTTCTCTGCATCAGGTCAGCAAACACAAAGTTGTAGTTACAGTGCAGAATGTTATTCCTGTACAAAAGCATCAGTGTTGTTCTTGTTTTCCAACCTGGTAGCCTGGACCCAGCTGATAGATGGCAAAGATCTGAGCAGCGCTGAGAGCTTCTGAAAAAAGGTAAACTGCCCCCATCTGTCCACAGAACACACGGTTCACATCCGCCGTCTCAGAAGATCCAAGGAAACACTTGTCAAAAGTCTGTCAGAGAAGGGAGATATTGAAGAAAAAAATATTTAACAGACAAATAATAATAAAACATGTGATTAAAAGAAAGAAAGACATAAGGCATGGAGAAAAAGTAACCAACAGGACCAAAAAAGAGCTAGCAAGAAGAGTGAGGATTAATCGTGCTAAAGATTGTTACACAGTCAGCCTCAAACTACCAGCATGCTAAAGCCAACGTCATAAAAGTCCCATCTTCCTCCAGTTAGTCAGTAAGGCAAGTGTTGAGAAGTATCAGACCATGTATCAGCAAAGAGGCTAATTTGCTTCCTAACACATAAAAAATTGTGCAACACTGTGGACACATTTTCATTCTGACCAAACTGTAATTTAACCATCTCTCTGAATGACAGAAAGCAATCCTGTGGACTGTGACAGAGGTCGTGTGGTGATGTGTGAAAAGTGCAGGGTGTATATCCATCTTTTTTTCTAAGTTTTCACCTCTTAACCCTTTTAGATCAGATGCCGAAGCAAGAATTCACTTGGCATGAAGGTTTGTTCTTTATTGTGAAAACTGACATTTGTGCACCCACATGTCTAACCCCAATATACAGAACAGGAGAAATGCATCAAATGATAGCAGTAAATCTTGTCAGTGCATTCAAGTGAGAATTGTTCTGATTTGCAAACAATCTCTAGATTCCACAGAAATTGTTTGACATTGAAGATCAAAATTTTGATCGACAGTTTGGCCCAAACGTCTTAAATCACAAATTATTTATTTCTATTTCCCTTGAAGAGTCAAACTCTCTTGCCGTCTTTTTAAAGTGGTCTAGAACAGTAGCAATCCAAAGCTACCCAGTTGTACCTGTAATATATAAGAATGTGTAAAAAAAATCCAGGAAAAACCTGACAGAACTAGCAAGATGGATCAGTTAATCCATCAACTGTTCACTAAAGCCTAATCAGACATGGTAACCAATGATAAGCAGCTGTACAGAAGCCCTTCTTAATGTAGGGAACCCAGGAAAAAAGCCTGAGGTTTGCCAAAATATCTAAAATAGTAATGAACAGCCTCCATAGAGCAGATGCTGAAGAACTATTCATGAAGTCCACGATAACATTTTTGTCATTATTGAACAAAAAAAATATATTCAAAACAAATGAGTGACCTAAGATTTCTGTACGGAACAGTCCACAAATATGTTCACCTCCTTAGAATCAAAGAAGAAGAAGGAAAATACTGATGCGTGTACATGATGAATCTACAATATCAGAGTCAGGGTTGATGGGAAGCTGTGGCGAAACATGAAGCCTCATTTACACAGATTCTTCTACAGCCCATTAATTAAATTCTACATCTCATTTGTTTCTGTAGTCATTCCAAAAACAAAGCACTGAAATTACTAATGGGCAAAATTGTTTTTTAATTGTTTAATTGGATGAGCTGAACATCCTCAGAGAGCAGAGCTGGCTCTCTACGCTAAAATATGTTGGCCAGCTGCAGGCAGAGGCCTCATCTTCACAGGAATGGGATTGGTGTCAACTTTCTGTTTAAATCCGATATCCCAAAATCCTCATACACTCTTAAGAATTACTCACAACGGCTGCTGGAATATTTTAAATTGACCTGACGCCACTTACATCACTGGTGTTGACGAACCAAGCAATGTCTCCAAAGGAAGCCAGTTCTCCGTTCACATAACAGCTGATTTCACTGTTTTTCCAGCGATTGTAGATGTGAACCAGAGTCACCATGTACCACTGCAACAAAATACAAGGCATAAAAACACATTGTGTTTACCTGGATTTTTCCAGCACCTGTCCAACACACACACAAGCACGTTACATGGGTAGATCAGCATTCTGTGAGATCTTTGTACGCATTTAATTAGCCTACTCCCATCACATTTCAGGACTAATTCCCCTCAAGGCATAATTTCACCTACTTTTCATTTTAGTTCTCTCTTCAGTTGTCTAATCAGTTTAAAAAAAACGTAGCAAAAAAAAAGGTAGACATAAAAGAACGTGTTAAAAATAGCATATAAAAATCAACTAAATATCTTTCTTGTGAGATTCTTTTGTTCTAAGGAGGTGCTTTTATGCTCAGGGGAAAAAGAGTAAGTTTGAATTTGTCTGCAGGCAAAGTGTCTCTGGATAAAATGGTCAGAGTTGGCCATGAATGAAAAGGACGCGGTGTTGGATAATCCCTATCTTCCCCTGCCCTCATTCCTCCGTCTTCTAGTTCTGCTTTTCCCTCGAGTCAGGTAAGATGTGACAGGTCATTCTCACTGCGAGGTCTAGATTTATAGCGTGTGTCAATGCGTTTGTGTACGTCCCTAGGATTGCTTGTGTGTGATCTTTATACACAGTTGTGTTTTCTTACATGCATAAGCATTTGGCTGGGAAACAAAGCCTGCACGTGTGGTTCTCACCTACCTTCTGTGGTTTGAAGTCATACTTTACACAGTGCTGAAATCCTTTGCCCTTTGATTTCAAAGAGGTTACTATCAAGCAGCCGCCAACAAAATGTGCAGAGTAACCCATTCCTTTACTGGTGCGGAAACTGAGGAGATGAAGGGGGGGAAAACAAATGCACAGCTTTCATTCTGCGGGAATTTGTACATCTTTAATGAGACTACATTTAAGAGCAACCTGGTTTGTGTCCCATATATCTTAGACTTTAAAAGGCTCTCTGGGGAATTAGGACAAACCACAATAATCTTTCAACTTCGAGGACACTTCCAATCAAACTCAGTGTCTTAGTGATATGGCACCCAGACATGTGATTCACTGAATAAAAAATAATCCCTTCATGAAAGGACACATGGCCAAAAAAAAAAAAAAATTGCCATTCTGACTGTATGACGTTAAAATGAGATGTATCTTTAAATGATTAACCAAGAAGAGAGCTCCAAAGTAAGAGACAACACTGCATTGTTCCTGTGTCACCTACCAGTACAGATAAGGCTTGTCTTTGTCCACATTGATGTTGTTGAGAGGATCCATTCGCAGCCACGTGTGGAATGTAAATCCATTCTGATATGGCCATTTAGCTATGGGGGGCAGAGCAATTGCCTGTTCCAAAAAAAAAAAGAATAAATAGATTTGCTCGTACAGTTAGTCTGAAATTCTTCTCATTAATGAACGAGAATAGACTAACCCTTACTAAACCAACATAATAACAAAATATTAATGAATAAATAAACACATCAGATGTAAAGGACACAAGATAACCTAAAATGTTGTTGTGAAATTTCAGGATATTTTTTGCCATTGTCAAAGACTTTATATATATTTATACTATCTACAGTACAAAGATTTAGATAATCTAGAGATATCTGAACGCAAGGGACGCAATCCCTTGCAATCTATATCAAATGATCAAATGCCTGTGATCTTATGGCCTTAAGGCACAGCTGAATTCAAAGTAAACACAAGATAAGACTGATAAGACATTCTGTCATGAAAATCTCTGCATGAGAAAAACCTTTGTTGTTTTTTTTATTGTGTATTTTCATGGTGCCAATTTTGTGGGAGAGCAGAAAACCATATACACATATGCAATGGAGCACATCTAGCAGTGGGAGGGAAAACCTCCAGTAAAAAATTACCTCTTTACGTTCCTTCATCTCTTACAGTAAATAGACAGAGACTTATGTATTCACATTATCAAAACCTTAGATAATGCTCCTGAGATTATCATACCACACCATCACTTGTGGTGGGAAGAGGAAAAAACATCAGTGCATCTCTCGGTGTTTGTGGTAACAGTGCAAGCATGAGCAAAACGTCTGCTATATTTCACTGCAATGAAAAGTTAAACTGAAACTAAACAACCTGGGCACATTTTAAAGGTACCAAGAGCATGGGTTCAAAATATTTTCATATTCTATTTTTCTAATAAAAAAAGAAAAAAACAATTGTTTTAAAAACTATTTAGGAATGGATAGTTTTATCATTAAAAACATCCCCTCATTTCGAGATAACTACGCATTTCATTGAGCACAGTTTTTTTTTGTGGTTTCTTAAGTAGTAAGTGCATAGAGAAGAATAACGTGGGACACTGAGGGGCCTGATTAAAAAGCATCTTAGACAGCAAATATGAAAGGAATGAAGAAATGTGAAGCCTTTTTTCTTAGTTCACTTCAGTAAAGTATTTTTAAGCAATTATTAAACTCAGGACCTCTGACCACTCATAGTATGCCGGCTCTGGAGGTTGGCTCTTGATGAATACATTTGATCATGTCGGTCAACAACGGAGACTAAAAGCTGCTATCCTTGAAACTTCATGCCAATCGTCTCATTGTCTACGTGTCAAAGTGGCTGTGTGATGTACTCACGGCTGCATTTTTCCCTGGAAAGCTGAAGAAAGAGTCGGGGCCGTTCCTGTGAGCCATGTACTTCAGCACCGACAGAAGCTTCACTGCATGGCGCGGCTAAAGGGACAAAAAGGACAATACACACTTGAAATGCTTTTTTTTTTCTCTTAACCTTTAAATGTTCAGTTTAGGCTGCTCACACCCTTACACATATGCAGGTCATCGCAGGCAGTTACGCCACCAAAAGTCAGCTCAACACCATCTAACAATTGTTTTTATCCTCAGTCATCCAGTACATTTGAATTTCATCCATCAAGAAAAAAAAATGGTCTAAACACCAATTAGCACATGAAACAAAAAAAGAAAATCTCAGAGTTTCTTATAGTTGGGTCATGTTCTGAAGCTTAAGATCAACTCCTCCTATATTTAGGAAGTTCTTCACAGTCAGTGATTAATAGATTACATTTTTTTTTTATTCCTTTCATTTCTTATACCTTTGGAGACTGTTTCATCTGCACAGGCATTACATCAGCAGTTACATAGAGCTCCCTTTCTGTGTTTGGGCTTGTTCCATGACAGCCATTAACAAACAAAACAAAACAATATTTTATTCTTTCTACTCTGAAACAAGCTTTTGAACAGCGTTTTACTGGTCTCACATGATTCATCTGGACTCTGATGCAGCTACTGCCTGTGAGATGTCAGTAGTGCCACGAGGACATTCCTCATGTACGTCTCAGCAACCGAGACCCGTCACCATGTTATGACTGACTCACCCACTGGCCTTTCTCCCCTTGTAGCTTGCTGAAGAAAAGCTTCAGCTCTCTCACTGTGATGCTGTAACTGGCAAGCACACCCAACATGTCCACCAGCAGGTCTGCAAGATACACATAAGGACAGACGACTAAATGTTACACACAGACGCAGGATGACTGAAAACAGAGGGGCATCATGTTTATATCATGTAAAAAGCACAAGCTATGTGCGCTAGGAGTGAATTGAATCCTGCCAGTTTGAAGAATCAGAGACTGACACCTATTTCACAGCTACAATAAGCAACAAAATGAAGATCCATTTCAAAGAAAATTAGAGCGAGCAGGACAACAAACTGGTGACTTCACACACAGGAGTCGAAGTTACTCTGCTGCATCTCCCATTAGATAGACATTAATGACCATGAACACCAGGAAAACAGATTATTGAGTAGGGAGCCCTTTATCTGGTGACTTCGTGGGTTATCATTTAGATTTAGGTGATGACAATGATGACTGTTAAGTTTATCTTTTTTCCTCACAAACGTTTGCGTTTCGAAGATCAGCTATTTCAGTTCATGTCAAAATATCTGCAAATATACCATGTGTGACATGATTGTGTGGTTTAACCAGCACAGTTCTGAGGTAGATATAATTACAAACACTTCTTTAAGCCTCCTAGTAACTGCTGGGCTAAATCAGTCCGCTAGAACAGCACAAATGCTCAAGGTCAGAGCTGTCCTAGTAGGAAAAAGTTCACTGAGCCAAGGATAAATTCATCCCAATTTGCAGATGTGCAACACGCTACTTTGAGACTTGGGAGGACTGTATAAGATAAGTAGCTCAGACTAATGAATAAAAGTGTACAGCAAAAGGATTAGAATCTTAATTCATTACTACGCCTCGACACAAGGATTAAAGACACATTTCAGCAACAGCTACACATCGCTGCCAGAAGCAGTGGGAAGTCAAATTTACAGCACTGCCTGTAAAGAAATCCAGTAGCCCTCCATCCATCTATCACATTTGACATACAATAACTTTTCAGACATCAAAAAAGAAAAGAATCTAGGTTGATTTTCTTTCACAAATGGTTCTCCTTTGTAGAAACGCACACACAGCCTGTTCCTTCCTTTGTAGATAAAACATTCCTCTCCATCAAAATCTGAAAGATTAAAACACCATATTATCTTTCTTCTGCATTATATGCAAGCTGCTACATTAACTGTAAAAAGCTGATAGACAGCAACCAAGATTGCTTTTTTTTTACTGAATATCTACAATTACTAAAAATACTGCACTATTTCTCATGGCTCTTAAGGCAGTGTGTGCCATTGGGTATTAAATTTGCCTTTTGCCACGTACCTGACACAATTTCCAATCAGTAATACTCAGTGAACCCACGATTGGAGGCTTATGACTGGATTCCTTCCATGGACTAGGGGACAGATGTTTCTTCTAAGGGATGGTATGTACCTGAGCACTTGGCATTAAGTGACAACTGCTTTGTGTAGACGTTAGACCTCATTAAGGCGGCACCTTTTTTCAACTCCCATTTGGGATATTTGTGGACGAGACTGGAAGGTATCGGTAGGGTGAAGAAGGCATTTGGCATTTGAACCTGGAAAAGGTCCATTTCCCTTCCCTTGCTTGAACTTTGGATAATTACAGAGTAAACAAGATCAAAAATAAGAAGTGGCTGAAAGGAGTTTAAGCAGTGGAATGGCTGAGCTCAATCTAAAAAACACTGAAAGAGGTCTTTTATATATGTGTTTTTTTTTTTTTTCAAAAAACATTCCCAGTACCTGCAATCATGCTGTCAGTCACGGAAATATGCTGGAGCACCTGCTGGATCAGCCCCACATCAGTGCATGCCTGAAGGTTCCGGACACTTTTCTTTAGGATGGCGGTAAAGATGCTCCAGATCTCGGCCTGACAGTTGGGCTCGCATTTGTCCAGCAGCTCCACCATGCACACAATGCTCTCTGGTTCCTGGATGATGAAGTTCATTTCCAGGTCAAACTGACCACCGACTAGCTGAAAGACAGAAAAGGGTTGTTTTTTTTAAGTGGGGGAGGATTAAAGGGACATGAGGTATAAAAAGAAGATAACAAAACAATGTGCTGTTTAGATCCTTATCTGATGCAAAGTTTGAATGGAGGTCAGATGACTGTTTATTTGTGAAGGTGATTAGTTATTAGTGAGTTACGGGTCAGGAAAGAGACACAGGCTTCTATCAGTGTATTGGTATGTCTGGGCGACAGAAGGCTAACACTGTAAAAAACAAAAAAAAGAGAGAGAGGAAAAGAAAACACAAAAAGTAGCCGTTTTATTGAAACTAAGCCAGACATCCAGACAGAAAACAAAAGTAACAAGGAGTTTTAGAAGTCCTTTGCTCCTGCAGGAGGCTGTGGAATCCTAACAGCATCTGACACAGCCTGGCAGACGCAGCCCAGGGCTTAGAGAAATCTTCGGACACTAATATTCAAGAGAGCACACACAATGGACTCACATGTATGCTCAGTTTCCCGTTTCATGCTCCTTGTTAGCACTCAAATGTGTTAATAGAACCAATTTAAAAGGGTATTCCCTTTTGGACCACAGACACAAGCTCAGAACAAAACATTTGGAGCATTTTCAATTCTTCCCTGAAACAGCAAAATGCTGTGTTGTACAGCCTGAGCAGAGAGCTGACGCTTATTCAGGGGACACTGAGGGAGACCGTTTGTCTTAGCGCAAACAAGCAGAGCTCTTTGTGTCTCGGGAGGGGGGGGGGGGATGCATGAACAATAAATGTCATAATATGTCTTTTCTGAATAGTTGTGATGACATTTTTATTACTGAACCCTGCCAAATAGAATTAAGATAAAGAAAACAACATTGCTGACGTTAAATTATTTATTCATCTGTTTAATTTTTTTTAATAAATGCTGTCGAAAGTAAAATAAATAAAGAACTGTGACAGGACAAAAAAGAACATGTGATAGTCACCTTCATTGTGAGAACAGTATGATTTGGTGCAGGGAATGGAAAATGTCCTATTAAAATGAGTGAGGTAGGACTGGGGGTGCATGTGTGTGTAGGAGCAGAAGTCAGGATGGAGGAGACAAATAATGCTTCTGCAACATCTTCAAAAGATGTAAGAAAGTGATGACATCATTGTGAAGCAGTTAACCCATTGTCCCTTTGGCCTCCCTCACAGAGCGGGTAGTATCTCTACCAAAACACTGCTGCTATACTTTATCCTTTACCCTCATACACCATTAAGTACATGAGGAGCTGCACTAAATGTTGAAACATTTGATGTCAACACAAAGCACCATTATTCCCTTACCTTACTCATGCAATAAATCCAAAGAGCTGAAATGTTTTAAAAAGCGGCGGATGCTTTGAGCCCAACACTGGGGAGATGTGGTGGCTCTGTTATACTCGAGAGGGCATTTTCCAACACAGATTGGATTTACTCCTCTCCATTGAGGGAAGGATCATCGGAAATTAGTATAAAGCCTTATTATTTCCTAAAAACAAATCATTCCTCTCTTGACGGAAGCCGTCTTTTCTAGGAAAACAATGTTACATTAATAGGACAAAAGACCAGAATGAATGGTGGGATGAGTAACCCCACACTTCATGTGCCTGTGGGCTCTCTGTGTTAAAGCTTTGCACAGGCGTGCTGCTGCTTTGATTTGCATCCTAAATGTATGCTGCACGCTATGTTTGTGCTTGAGCTTTCCTGTGGAGAAGTCAAAAGTCTTCTCTGCTATGAAATTAGTTGTCAGCCCCTGTGTTAACAGATTGCATGCTGTTAACTTTTTGAAATAGTGCACGTCTATCCATCTGGCTGGGCTGAGAGAAAAGCAGATGGGCACCTTTGCGGAAGTATAAACAGACTCTTATGCAACATTTTCCACCATCATCGTGTAACAGAAAACAACAATACATATACACCAAACAAACTGAGCCATAATTTCTCGAATCAATAGATTTCAACAGAAGTATGAGACCTTAGGTGAAGTTTGGATGACTGAAGCCATTAATCAAACCAGTCTTTTGCAAAAACATAAAGAGAATTCCTTCATCTTCTAAACCCACATTAGAAAGTAAAAAGAAGGCAGCATGATTAAAAACGGTAGATATTAAAAAAATGTAAATAGATAAAACATTCTCATATTTGGATAATGTTTGAGCTTAAAATGTTCAAATAAAACAGCCAAGATCATTGATTATACTTCAGAAAAAAGCGGTATCCAATCTGCTTCTCCCGTCTCTCAACTCAACCATAAATCACAGAGTCCTCTTGTTGGAAGTTGGTGGTAAATGCCTCAAATTGCCGTCAGTGCTGTCATTACCAAACGCTGGGTGCCATTTTGCCACATTAACTGATTTATGAGCCTGACACTGTACACCAGCCATCCATCCATCAGATTCATCCGAGTGCGGGGTGACACAGACCGGGCTAATGTGAGGATGGCCCTCGTGTCACATCGCAGTGACATACACCTGCCTCGCATCTCCCTATAATGGGGCTGATTGTGGACCCAGTTTGTCACTCTGTGCAAACAGATGGGAGAGTTCAGGGTGCACTGCATTATTGCTTTGTTGGATCTCCAGCTGTGAGGTACCGTTTGTAAAGAACTTAGCTTACTAGCTCCCGACAAGGACTAACAATATCCTACAATTATTCTACCTTACTTAGTGTAATGCCTTTCAACTATCCAAACATCAATTCAGTTAACTCGGGTTCCATCAACTGAGAAAAATTCTGACGCTCCCGGATGAATGCAGCATCTCTACAAACTTGTCCAAGAGAAATTGATTCAAGTCCATACATTTTTCTGAGCATTAGAATATTTGCAGCACTCTCTTTCAGGAGCAGGTGAAATCTTCCGACTCCAGCCTAGGCTACAGCCAATGAGAGATCAACGCCTGTAGCTGTCATGAGGGCCGGCACCTTTATGGCCGCCTGTCACCAGATGCCTGGCTGGGTAACCCTGCCTGGCTGTTCTCTCCAGAGGTCTCCCTGAATTAATCATGGCTGAGGAGCCAAGCAGCCACTGGGCTGAAAGACAAAGCACAATCAGGCTTCTCTGGTCCCCACGGAGAAAACCACTGGGGGACGGCAGGACTAAATGGTGCAACAGAATTTCAAAAAAAGTCAACTTTACTCAGGAGCTGAATAAGTGGCCGTGAAGTGCGCGAGTCCCTGCAATCAGGGCGTTTACATGCACTTCTGTAATGCACGTTTTCAGTCTACTCTTGAAAAGCTGAGTGATAACGGAACTAAAAATAGATTCAAGTTTTCTGCTGGGGTTAGCGGGCTAGCGTACATGAAAAAGAATATTCAGTAAAGGCTGATAGAAAAAGCTACAGCCCTTACCGCAGCATGCCACATATCTCTCTTCATCACAGTTTAGATAAGAGATCTGTTCCATTAATATGCACTGTTCAATGTCCGTGTTCAATCACCTTCAGGGTATGAAACAAACTGTTAGAGAGGATATTAATAGTGACCAGGATTTTTCAAAGTATCCTTTCATAATTTGCTGGAGAGACAAACCAAATAGAAAATAAATGAGCAAGAAAAGCGGTGTAAGGAACATGCACCACAGATTTACGTACACAAACCACAGCCATTTGAAAAAAATGCATCACAACTCTTGAATAAGTCTTGACTGCCAGATGACGGTGAAAATAAAAACAGCAAGTTAGTAACAAGGAAACCTCCCACTTTAAAGTAATAAGCCGAAATGGAGATGATGCCAGGCAATGGCTCCAGGGATATCAGCCCCTTTGGCTGTGTGTGTGTGTGTTTGCATGTGAGTGTGTGTGTGCAGCACTCAGCCTTCAGTGCACTCCCTCATGAAATGGCAATTAATTCTTATCATTTTAATATCAAGTGATTTGCATGTAAGAGACAGCTCAACACACAATAGCAAAATGCCCATGAAAAACATGCTCTCCCCTAACATTTCTGCAGGTTTTTTGGATTGTTCAAACCAGGTCGTGCTTGTATTATTTGTTATGATGTTTAATACTGTACCGGAGCTAGCAGAAAGCACTTACAGAAAATATAGTATTGTGAGCTCCAGAAAAACTAACAGGTCCAAATTGTCCTTCACAGGAGGACCCTAAATGTCAGCTCATATAACAGCCCAGTTTGATTACAGTTTTCAATCTATTTTAATGTAAATCAAGGCAACAAAGCACTCAAAAAATAGCTGTAAGAGTGTAACAACACAGGCCTACTTGTTGAACAGCTCTCTCAAGTGGATGTTCTCAAACAAATGCATTCTAATCTATCCTTCCATAAGAGCTGGAAACACACCATCAGCACCTAGCCCACACAAGCCAATCTGAAACCATCAATATCAGCATCTCAAAACATGGGTCGTGATAGTACAACCCATCGTAATCTAGCACTGCTGACACCAGAGAGAAGATGCTGCAATTGAGGTTTACCAAATAATCTGCGCCACTCAAATCTCTCAAGTGCTCGTCCTGATATTGTTAAATGAGCTTGTTATGCAGCACATGAGGGAAAACGGTAAACATGTGTTCAGGCTGAAATTAATGGATTATAAAAAGACTTCTGAAATGTTCAAATCTGAACTCATTTGAACTCGTAAGCAATATTGAGATGTTGAGTACTTTTAAGGGCTGAGATGCTTCCTTTTCAAGACTGAGACAAAGCAAAGAAGAAAGGACAAGTTATTTTCATAGCTGATGTCTAAGAATATCTTCAGTAAGGCAACGTGCCAAGCATTTGTTTATAGCAACTGCTGACAGTCATTTTTACATGACATTAGATGGAGCGAGGCCTGGGCAATTTGATGAACTCATTTCTTTTAATATCTCATTAGTTAGCTACAAACTGAAACAGTTCCCATAACACAAATATACGCTGTACTGGATTACATTGAATTCTATTCTATAATGCCATCACATGATATCTTTCACATTAAGGCATCTTGACTGTCTGATAAAATGATGCTTGTCTAAAGAGAAAGCAACAAAAACTATATATCATTCCATTTACAGCGATCCATTTTTGCCAAAAACTTAAATAAGCCAATGATATGAAGAGCTTTTGTCAGAGGTTTACATCCACATGAATTAACAAGATACTTTTGGAAGCCATCAGACAGCCTGTGGCAGAGTTCTGTTTGGATGCTTCCATCTCCTTTTGGCAGAAATCGGTTAAATTGGGTGGCTTCCTGGCACAGACCTAACTTTAAGCACATTCCACATTTGTGCTTGGACTGATCTCATAGCTGAGATGTTTGTTGACAATAGTAGACCTTTGCCTGGGCCATTTTAGGAATCTAATTTCCTTTAAGCTCAGAAATGTTGGGTATTCTTTCACACTCTCACAAACTAGCTGGATCATCTAACTACTAATGCTGACGTGCAATTATTTCAGTGGCTGACCCTGAAAAAAGATCAGCCTGACTTCCCTTTCAACAGTACAGCAGTTCCATCTTGCATGCTTTAACCAGTTAAATTAGTTTGTGATGTTTATGTAGCTTGTTGCACAGACATCTACAAAGGCTTGCCCAATATGCTGTCACAGCTCTTGTGAGGTTTGTTTTCCCTGTTTAAAACCATGTCACTCTCTAACAACTCAACAATACACGAATAAAGAGGTGATCAACCAGCGGAAATGAGACACAAATGCCTGGTTTACTTGGTATTGTCACAAAACAATGAATGCCAGTGATGAGATTGTATTCAGTCATTCAAAAGAAGCCTAAAATGAGGCACTGAATTAGCTATGTAGTGAATGCTTGTATGATTATATATCCAATAAATAAATAAAAAACCGTTCAATAAAAGGTAAGCTTTTGTTGTTTTTTTTACTTAAGGAAAGTTTTAACAGAACTAACAACTCATTAATGTCATGGGGTTGATGGACTAATGTTTAACAATGTCTAAACTTGTGAAAATGTCTTAATCTGTTAACCAGGAGCCCAGTCACTTGAACAAAGATTTACATTCATCCTCCACTGGGCCTGGTTCACAATAATAAATTAATTCAAAGTTTGTACGATCAGGCTGTCTAGTCTGAATTAGAGGGTGGCTGTTCTTGTAAACAAAAGGAAAAGGGTTGTCCGGAAATGGCTCTCATTAGACAGATACGCCTCAAGGCAGTCTTTGAGTTCTCTTGGACAACTTTGACCAACTAAAGTCACTTTACACCCAACAATGACATGTTGGAAATTGGAAAAAAACTAATCTGATCCACTGATGACATGTCATTCAGCTCAAAGAACATCTTTGTGGTTTCTGTTTGGAATTGGTCAGCAAATCTTCAGCATGACAACCATTATGCTTGAAGAACACCTTTTCTGTTTGGTAAAGAGCCCATCAGTACGCAGAAGTGGAGAGAGGTGAACTGATCATGCAGTAAACAAAGAATGTCACTGTGCAAAGAAGCAACACCTAAGATTTCAGTTTGCGTAGTAGAAGAGAAACATGTTAAAAATAGCAGCTGGATCAGGGAGGTGAAGAAGGGAAGAGATAAACATTAGTCATTAGTGAGGAATTTCAGCCTGACCTGGTCCATAAAGGAGTGAAACAAGGATTTTTAAACAAAGGATCCTCCTGTTACAGACATTCACTTCTATAGAGGATGTACCCTGTGAAATTTTCTTTACAAGAAATTGTGGTTTTACTCATTTAGCCAAAATGGAAAAAACAGATGTGCATGGGACTTGACATTTTTTCTGTTATACGGACAGCTCTAAAAACCAACGACTGCATTTAAGCTGGATTTGGTCTAGTTTGAACAAGCTCTGAAGGCTTTACCTGCCCTGTGACACGCAAATCATTTGGAAAGTGTAAGAGTTGCAAAACAGTGTGTTTAGCCTTTTAATCAGGCTGCCTGCATTGGATGATATGACAGTAAGATTTCTGGAAAAAAAAAAAAAAAAAGTCCCTGTATCAGCACTTCAGTATGGAATTTATAACCAGCTTATTTACATAAACTCTGTACATTTTGATGCTATCTACAAACTACATAAAGATATAATATTTTGTATTATATCAAAAGTTATGGATTTAAAGATATAGATAGTGACGTTGGTATGATTTTTTTTTTCACTGCTGTGAGTTTGCAGTAAAAAAAAAAGTACATTTAAAGTCTGATCTGTTCACAAGTTAAAGCAGCGTCAATGGCTGTGTCAAGAAATGGGAAATCCTGACTGGCGAACCAGGAAATGGTCCACACTGCAGCGTATCCTTACCAAGTCATTTCCACCCTAACAGGCTTCCTGTGGTTCATACTTAACCGTTTCAGCACAGCCTCCTTTGACATTTTCTTTGGAAGCTACCAAAGACGCCACCCCAATGGAAAATGAATTTCATTTTATCAAACATGACTACATCATTCTAGTTTAAGCCTGTTGGGCTGAACTGACTTTTGTTGTATATTGCTTTTATATTGACTAAGCAGAAGGGATCTGTAGACCTCATATCTTACATTAAACCTACCAGACAAAAAGGCAAAGAGCTGGAATTGTACCCTAAACTTATGTTTGTTTTCCAAACACAAGAAATCAGAGACGCATCTATAGATGGATGGAGACAGCTGCCTCTGGGATACCAAATGGCAGGGCCTTGACGTCTGAGGTATAATTCAATGAAACATCTATGATGCAACATGGCAGAATGTTATCACCCGTCATATATCAGCATGTGCACGCAGCCTTTTAAGATGATCTCTGAGCAGGTGCTGTCTGCTTGTTGGCTCTGTGTAAAATCTATTGAGAATTTAGCACAACAGTTACACAACAAACCACAAAATTAAAGTCTCCCTGAAAGGGCTCCTGCATAATTTGATCGTATTTTGTTGTTTCTTAATTCACATAACAAAAAAGCTGTTGATCATGACAGAAATAATAAAAACAAACACCAAAAAAATTGGACATTAGGGATGCTGACCACTTATTCTCCCCAAGAGCGATTACTTCAAATTCCTTGAAACAGCTCTGTTGATTCTTGTGTTCAATATATCGCATCTTATTATTCTTATTCTTATAATCTATTGATGTAAAAAAATATATATCTGCTGGTCAGAGAATAAAGCTTTGAAAAAGTCGATTATTATGGATTATTCTGACACTTTATCAGTGTAAAGTTCACTTTCCCGGGAAGCATTCAGTGGAGAAACATTGCTATGTGTAACGTGTGAATCATGAATGGATCCTGAAAACATTCTTTGCATTATTCAACTTTCTTAACAAAGCATACAGTTTTTTCCAAATGAGTTAACAGACAGACAAATAAGATTGTCAAGCTTTTTTTCACAATTTTATTTATGTACGCATCTATACTTTTCTAAAAATATACCCTGACGTTTTGATGAAGCTCACAACAAAAGAAGACCAAACACTTCTGTGAGAGGTCTGAGTTTGGCAAACTGCCATCTTCTTTTCAACTTATAATGTAAGTCATCAATCACAAGGTCCTATTCCATCTCGGCCACACGCACATACAAAGCAACGCCTCCCAACTTTATTACTCTAGTTCGATCACAAACGTTCAAGGGATACAAATGATTAAATCATGACCAACCAAAAAGAACACGCATTTAAAGGATAAGATAAAGCAGAATTCTGCCCCTTAAGAGGGCAATTCCACCTGTTTTAACTGCAACATACTGGCCAATGTTTCCCTCCTCACACCCTGTTTGGTTTCCCTCTTTAAGTTTGTCTTTATGATAGCTGCTGTTTTTATTTAACTTAGTTTGAGTTCAAATTTGTATGTGGATTCTCTTCCTTTGCCCAGCTGCCAAAAGAGGCTGTAGAATGTAAAATAATATAAACCTCTCACCGATTCTCCCTTTTATATTTATGTCTGGTCTCCTTTCCAAAAAAGCCAAACTCCTGATAGCACATGACCCAGCTGTGTCAACTCACAACTATGTGTTGTAATCTAACACATCCAAGGCTGGCGGAGTCCAACTGCAAAGAATAATGTATGAATCTGGATCTGAGGGATTTTAAAGCAGTACCAACCTGGCCTGAGGTCTTCTGTTAAATGGCCACCAGAAAAAAAACCCTTTTGAATGACCAATAAAAAATTAGGTAGATGCATGTTTACTGCTCTATTAAATGAGCTCGTCAATAGAACCTTTCCGTTTTGATTTAACTGCTTAAAAAAGAGAAACTGTAGGGCCAAAAAGCAGGAAAGGGAAATAAATTGTCTGCATTTAGGAACTTACATGACACCTGCATGTTAGCACTCAGAATTCAAGAATGATTCTCTCTTCAAATGATTGAAAATGTCAGTAAACAGCATGCGACTCTGTTCAGCTTGTCTATAAACAAAACAAAGCTTATATCATCATCACAAGTGCACTTTAGGGGAGCACAGAAACTCCAGAAACTCCAAGACAGACAATATTACACTGAAGCACATCTGTATATCAAATATGGGATTGCATCTAAATAATGTTCCCATTTTAAACTTTAAATCCCCCTTACTAGCTTATTTCAACTCCCTCCTTCAGCACAGGCTTAAAATGAAAAATAAAAATAAACTCACTTTTCAGCTACAGTGCCAGCATAAGCTCTGTAGTTAATGTGTAGTAGCAACCACTATCATGCAAGTCACCATTTCTATTCATTGTATTGTCTGATAACAGAAAAGAGCAAATAATGTCTCCCCAACCTAGAATTTCTTTGTATTAAAATACAGATATGAGAGCAGGGAAAGAGGGGATATGCCATGCTGTAGACAGAACACTGATTCCTGCTGCATATTTTTTAGATTCTATCCTGCCTCCTGTGCACTTTTGACAGATTCTCCCTCGCACCACCACCCGCCTCACAATTCCAGCTATGACAGAGTGTCTGCAGGTCATGATGCTTCGCTGTGAAGTGATGTGAGAATGCCGATTGTGTAGAAAAACTCCAGACTGTCCACACATATTCCAAAATATCTCCAGTGTTTCTGGTCCATATATGGGAAAAGGGGGGGGGGGGGGGGGCAACAAAAACAAACAGAGATCCGGCAGGCAACTATAGGCCATCGTTCAATCATTACCTTTGGTCACAGACTCTCTGCAGTTTCCTCCATTATCACAGTTTCATTCTGACAAACAGCACAGACGGAGGATGAGTAGCCCTCTTCCCAGATGCCATTTTTCTAAAAGGCAGCCTGGTTCACAGCACCAGGCACAGATAAAAAGAGAAATTATTTTTGAAAACACTTCATGTTTTACCCATGAATAGGTCCACAAGCAAAATCAGATTTCAATAGTTTGAAGAATGGTGTGGGGAACTGATTAATAATGAGTGAGGAGAGGGGGACACAAAAGAAACAAGCTGTAAAGGGGAAGAATTTAAAAACAAAACCACACCAGATGTTGAATCTTCTCTTAAAAACTTGGAATTGATTCTGACAATTTTACAACTGTCAACGAAA
Organism: Menidia beryllina; assembly: GCA_013363375.1. Taxonomy (NCBI): domain Eukaryota; kingdom Metazoa; phylum Chordata; class Actinopteri; order Atheriniformes; family Atherinopsidae; genus Menidia; species Menidia beryllina. The sequence goes on along the minus strand of JABUIW010000012.1, from coordinate 4,841,831 downwards.
CAAAGTATATGTTAATCATCTTGGAAGTTTTTGTCAATATTACCGGAGTAACACTGGCAAATGGTTTATTTATATATCAGTATGAAACAAACCAATCAGTACACAAAAAGCTTTTTTTTAAGGAAAAACAGGAACAATATGAGTTATTCAGGCAATATATTTCTATGCGAGACAAGCTTGCATAACAACTAAGGATATACCTGCTCTATGTGACCCCTTAAAAGAACTGGTTACAGTCTACCCAAATCAATTAGGGGAGAGGATGGCAATTTTTGGCTTGTTACAGCACTTTAAATGTGCCAAACCCTCTGTGTTTTACAGCCACGGAGAAGATGTGCATCTCTTCCTAACACCATTACATCCTGAGGCTATCTGACTATTTGTCAACACAACCTGATGATCAGACATGCTGACTGCACTATCTGATCATCCAGAGGGCTCCACAGCGTGCTCGACTTAAGAGGTAAGCAGAAAACAGACAACCCAGCTGGGGCCACTTGGAACCAGTTAAGACTAAGCTGGGAGGACAAAACCTGCAGATACTCACTGAGTTGACTTCACCAACTGTCAAAAAGATGCTCCGACCAAAACGATGCAATGACCACAAAAATGGACCGTACTGTTTTGATTTTAAACAAAACTAAGCATTCAGGGCAATAAGCAAACCAGGCCACGCTTGTTTAGACAACATGCTTAGAGCTGCCGGGTGGAGAGGAAGGGAAAAGGTGTGACCGTGGAGTTGGGCTGATGTGACAGATAACAGAGAGAGGCAGATAGGATTTTATTCATGTGTCAGATTAGAAGGCTCTTTGCTGCTGCCAGAGAGGGCACAGCTCACCCTTAGATGAACAAGAATGACCCTGCCTCCTCTGTTGGATTTGGTGCCACTGGGACTTTGTGCATGTGCTGCTTTCCTCCCCGAATCAAAAATAAACACAGCCAAGGATACTAGAGGAATTGGCTGTCATTCTACTGACCACAGATTTTATCTATAGCGTACTCAGCAACACAGGCGAGAGTCAAGTCCTTCATTTTCTGTGAAAAGCATCATTTTCAAGGATTTCCTAGAAAATCAGTAAACAATACCTTTAGGTTAATTTCTCTTGTGGTTAGTAAGGTTTTTAAAAAAAGCATAGAAATATTAGCTATTAGAAAAGGAATTATCTAAATGTTATAAAAGTATTCAAACTTTGGGTTTCAGACTGTCCTGGAATCAAACTGCGTGGTGATGAGTCAGAGTCCTATTCCCCTCCACAAACTCATTCGTGTTCACCCACATTAGTAAGAAGGTGAAACGTACTAGAACCAGGACTCTTTTTCTTTACATGTGCTTGTTTTTTCAACATAAAGTCTTGCTCGTTTTTTTGTTTTGTGAACCCCACAGAAGGCCTAAAGAGTGTTGACTTGCCTCCCGACCAACTGAAAACTGCATCAGTGAACAAAAACATCTAGAAATGTGTCAAAGACAACCCAACGGAGAATCAACACCCTGAACTGCAACTGTTGGCAGTTCTGCATGTTGTTTCAGTTAAGCAGATCATAAAAATGAAAGAAAAAAAACAATGCTGCTTCCTGTAAAGCTGTGGGCAGCCACTTACAGCACAGGAGCTCATACAAAATAACTGCATGCTGCTTGCCTTAGAAAAAAAAAGGAACAGATTTATAGTTACTGAGGGAAGTCAAACATTTACCCACTTTTTCCCCCTTAAGACTCATCCAGGGTCTCCAACATCAGTGACCATTGGACTTCAGTTTTAATAGAAAGACAGACATAATTCTAGTTAATGCAAACACTAGTGTTTTCTCAGGCTTACTAGATGTTAAATATTATCCAGGAGTGCCTTTGCAGGATAAAAGAAGCATAATGGATAGAATCTGTGACGTCATGGACTATGGGCTGTTTTTCAGTTTTGCTTTATCTGTATCAGTAAGATGTGTGACTGTTACCGTCTTAACCATAACTTAGCAAAAATAAATAAAGTGGGCCACTGCCTATTCTCTGGAGAATTGACCTTAACCGTGTTTCTATTAAAATAAGTGATTAGGTTCAAAAGGAATTTCAAATTGCTTGGTTTTCCGTGAAAGGCCTGCATGGGTAAATGGGTTAGATTGTGAGGTTTGGCAGCTTTCGAGGCTTTATAAAAAATGTTTGGAGAGGTTTAACTGATCACAAAAACTGAGATAATTACTCCCTTCAGGTGGTTCTAATTACTCAGAGGGGTGGCGCTGTGCTTTGGCCAGACCATAAAAAAAAAATTTAAAGTCTGAAAATCTTATTGAAAACATCCATGTGGAAGTTGAAATCTATCAGTTTCAGCTTCCCAGTATTCTTTTCCCTCCATTCTCTTGCCCATGACCTGGAAACTGTTCACATCCAAAAGTATTTACAGTTACGTCTTAATTTTTAAAATGTACCTGAAAGACAGAGGATCAAGAAGAGAAAAAGTTTGTCAAAGGTGATAATCGAGGAGACGTCAGAGTACTCTTGACAAATATCTGCAATATCTTCATATAGCTTCAGATATTTTTCCCACATTGTAAACTGAATTTAAATAAACACTTAAAGACACAAATAATGCCATGCTCGGCTGTCACATAACCGCGGTTTGAGAGAGCATTTGTTGTTCTTGGAGTGTTTAAATAGAGAAAAGGTAGGAAAAAAGGTAAGCAAATAACTAGTACTAGCCACTGTGAGGATAATCAGATAAAGCTGAACATTACTTCCAACTGCATTTTTCTCCACAAAAAAAAACACTGAAGAAAATTTAAACCAAACTTTCTATTTGAGGACAAAAATAACAAAAATGCAAAACATGAAATTCAGTTCTTTAAACCTAGGGGAAATTAAACAAACAATGAAACCATGATTTCTTTTTCTTTTTTTTTTTATTAAAGAAAGCAAATTAGCTGTTTAAAAGAAAATGTTGAACCAAAAGTATTTAATTTAAAAGAGTAAACATAAAAAACTGTTTAAATTAAACTGGTTTCTTAATTCAAACAGGACTGAAACTAAAGACCTCATTCTACATTTAGCCGACAGTGACATTCTGTTGTACGATTAATCCAGCTACAGAAGACACTGAGAAGAGAGAAGTGCGAGATCCACGGAGTAGAGTGAGACTCGTTCTTCTTCCCTCTGCTGCAAATTCCTGACTGGAGGCTAAAACACAGATCCTGGTCTTCGTAACATCAACCCACGTGTCACAAGACATCGCACCCACCGCTGGGATGACTTGTGACAACAGAGATAACCGTCCTGCAGAAACCATGTTGTGTTTATCCAAATACAGCACTGAACAAAGACAGCAACAAGGCTCCAAAGAGATCCTACCAAAGGGAAGAGTTGGGCGTCTGTAGTAAATGAGGTTATCAGCTAATGGAAGGGTGAGCACAGGTTGTCGAGGGAATGAGAGAAAGTGTGCAACGTGGTAATGATAATGAAATGCTCAGCGTCATCTCTCAAAGCCCTCAAATGATGGCGATCGCTCTAAAAATCAAGTACTTGGAACACCTGCTAAGCTGCTATCAGATAAGTCTATCAAATTAGACTGACGGTCAGTGTAACAGTTTCTAGAAGTTGTATTTGTCCAAGAATTACTTTAATACTTAAAAGAAAGCACAGTGCATCTTATTGGCCCTTGTATCTTCAAACAGTGCAGCTGAGGCTATTTTCCTGTGACATAACTTACACATGTTCTGCTTTAAATTGTGATACCATGGGCAATTACACATCCCTAAACCCCCTAATTTGTGTAATCCACCGAAAAAAAATTGCGAGTACAAACATTCATATTTTTGCTTATGTCTTTGGTAAAAAGACAAAAATTCCATCAGACAGCATTTGCTTTTACACTTGACCTGTCCTAGCTTGTAATAAAGAGCTCATTATCACATGCTACAGAAGACCCAAAAAGCCAATCAGTCCTTGCTTAACGACGTAAAACAAAAAAAACAAAGACGACACAACTGAGAATAAATGCAGTCACATTAAAGAGGGCATTACAGTTTGTGATGGTTAAACACATTTGTAGCCTAGTTTAAACTGCTTTTGAACTGTATAGAAGGTCAATGGTTGGAAGTCTCAATGGTTGAATGATGGAAAAGCATAATGTTGCGATACTCGTGCCACGGTCACGTGGAGAAAAGTGTCTATACAAGTTCACAATTAATTGGTCTCCATGGTGTGGGCTGGAATCCACTCAACTCCCACAGACATGGAGGATGAGCTACCCCCTCTACTCTCTAAAGGATTCCATTGTTTTGCCAGTGTGACGAAGCAGTTCTGCAGGTTCCACCTTCACCTCGCCTCCCACCTAACCGGCGGAAGCTGGCGTTGAGCATGCTCCGTCTTTAGGGCTACATTTCCTTGTTACTAGTAGCTTCATTCATTCTCAAACAGGCGTGTGAAAGTCACCTCATAACTCGAGCAAGGCAGTGCTGTGACTGTGGCACAGAAAGCTGGATAAGCATATATCATGGTGGCCAATAGGTCACAGCCAGATAAGGCATTCACTATAAATGACCTGGATAAGTCAAGAAAAGTATTGAAGCTTTTATGGTACGGTGACTTTGTCAGAATCAAACTGAGGGGTATTTACTTTCTTCAATCCAACTCTGATCATTACCGCTAGTATGTACAGTGACACAGATGTGTACATTTTGAAGTTTTTGGGGGAAATGAGATTCCACACAAACTTTTCAGAGAATTTGCAGTGGGAGAGAAGCCATCTGTTGGCCAATGAAAAGGATGATTTGGAATACAAGGGTAGCAAGGCCACTAGCAGTAACGAGGAAGATGTCATTTGGCTACAGTATATATTACTTTAACGTAGAAAAAAGATGCATCAATATTTTAGTGCTGGTGGTTCATCAATGCCTTGTGTCTGCTAGTGCGTGTATGAAAGGCGTTTGTTTCTAAACATTCAGATGTCACGGTGCTATCTACGGCCTGTCCTGAGCTCCCGTAAGCAGCTTACCAGGTTGAAGACAGTCTCCACAATGTCTCGGTTGGAAACTTCCCCAACTTCCAGCAGGCCGGCAAGCACGGCGAATTTCATCCGTATTCCTCTGATAGGCACTCCGGGGTTGAGCGCCATGGCGCCGGACAGCCCGTCCTTCGCGTCCCCCGGCTGCGCAGCGCCCGAAGTCTCCGCGCTAGCCATTGCTAAAGGAAGGACGGGACAGGTGGCGTTCACAGGTAAGGCACCTGTTCACCTCCGACGACGAAGAGGGGGAAGAGGGCTCTATCTCCCCTTCAGCTGAGTTGGGAACAGTCTACAGGCACATAAGCAAAACGTCTCTCTCCCCATTCAAAACTGTTTCGCGAGAGAGCATCGAGTGGGGCCAACGAAAAAAAATAATAATTAAAATCCGGCAGATTTTGCCGGCGCTACACACCGCGAGGCTGGAAATGTCCCCGCTTCGCCCCACGGTGAACAACTCCTCTGCCCCGATCCGTAACTTGATACCAGGTGGACGAATTAATGCCGTTCAAAGCCGGGAAGAAGTGTCCTGCTCGTAAAAAAAAAAGGAGAGAAGCAGGTGAAGCCGAGTTCCCGTTTTACCTGTTTTTCCCCTGCTCGGAAAAAAACAAGGATACAGTCACTTTAATATCTCCGCACAGCAGATGAAGTTGCTATTATCACTGAGTCCACACACTTGACAGGTAGCACTGGGCAGGACCAAAAACTCGGAGAAGTCCGTCGGCAGCTCCGGTGGAAGCCGACAAATAATAGTGGTCCGTTCGGTGTTCCCAATGAAACTCAGCGGACTTGGTGAAATGACAACGCTGACCCAGCTGCGCTGGATTTGCTTCCTGCTCTACCCCGGTAGCTTCAGCTCGTCACCGCCATGACAGTATAGCCCTTGAGTAAATGACGCATGCGCGTTTCAGAGCACGGTCTATTCAGCTCGGTGGCAGGTGTGCCGCTCAGGTGGCTTTCACGGACGGCACGCGGGGAATCCGTAAAAAATGAACCGACGCACGATATGAACAATTGCCACTATGACTGATCTCAAAGGAGAGGCATGAACCGCTTCCCTCGAGGACCCTACTCGCACATTAAACAATGCAGGGATTTTCGGCGTTATTTCACGACCCACTTCAGCACACACGATGTGGGCAAAACAGCATAGGGACGAGACAAAAAACAAGCAGGGTGACCTTAACTGTATGTTCAAAGCGAAAAACACGCATATTTAAAAAGAAAAAGATTTATATAGTAAATGGCTTCATGGCTGTGGAATTATACCAATTTGCTCTTAATGATCTAATGCTTGATGAGGTTAGGCTACATCTTAATACCAAGCAGTCCTTTTAAATCTGGCCCTACGTTATTCATGACCTGAGGAAACTTCTAATTATATATATTTTTAAACCAGTCCTGAGTTTAGCTTTTTAGAAACTGAGCCTCTCTTCATTTTTACAGTCCAAAACACACATAGTAGCAGACCCCCACGTGCCAGGGCAAAGTTTGGAAAAGAAGATTTAAGTATGATTTATTCTGTCATCCCAACAGGGATGTAACAGCTTTGGTGAACACTAATATGCATTAATGGGATTTCCTGAAAATGCAGATATGTGGACATTAGGGAGAATATTTACTACTGCTTTGTAAGAACTCAAAAGGAGAAATTCTTCAGCTTTGCTGCTCTGCTGCAGTTTGTTTGACTAAAGTACTGAGCTCATACAATCTAAATTACAAACAATGACAAAGTGCCCTTGATTTGATGTACAGCAGATATACTATATACCTACACATAAATGACAGTCAACTAACACTCTGTTTATACCACATACACACCATAAGCATAATAAGTACATAAGCAGGTTCACTGAAATTAATTTGTCACTAAATGTTTAAAACATTTAGCCAACAGAGCTTGTGTTCTCAAATCTTTAACATGCCACAGGATATAGACATGGTTGTGCAAACGACATGCATACTTCTGGCACCATACTCTAAACCAATTTATTTTATTGATATTTTCTCTTTTTCATGTGATTGTGGTCATTATTTACAAAAAAAACATTGATCTCTCAATTAAAGCATGATCAAAGGGACAATTCGGTGCTTTATATTAAGTGATCAACTTTAGAAATAATTTCATCATGACAGTTTCACTTGTTGCAGTGTTAACGAACTAGGCAACAAAACCACACTAACAAATAGACTTCTGTGAAGCTTTCTGTGCACCACTGAAGTCTTATTATAAAGTCTTATTCTGTGTGAATACAAATGTACAGAATAGCTAATAAATTAGTTTGGAAGATATTCACAAATTGCACATAGCAATCAAACATTAGTAATGTTAACGTTTCAAAACACATTCAGCAAACACAAAACAGGTTCATTATTTTACAGAATAAAAGCAAATACAGAAAATGCTTTTTGAACTTTGTTTTTCTGTGTGGCTTAGCACATAGACACACTGTAACAAATTGCCCTGTATTTTTACAGTATAATGCTGGCAGCAGGGTTGCCAGCATTATACTGTAAAAATACAGTACCCTTACTGTAATCAACTTTACAGTATATTACTGTTACAAAAGAAATCTTTTGATTACAGCACATTGCTGTTTTTATCAAATTTACAGTAAACTACTGGCAGCTGTGTTGCCAGTATATTACAGTTTTTCTATGGTATCGTTACTGTTGAATTCACATACAGCTTACTACTGTAAATTTCCAATACAAAATAGAAACATAAAAAAAAACACTTAGAAAATGTAAGTTCCATCATGTCAACCAACATTTATTTGAGAAAAAAAAGAACCAACTCAAACATTGACTCATACACAGTCTTTAGTGGGCCACATAATAAAGAAGAAGGTTTTGAAACGACAACGTATGTGTGCCTTAAACCTAAACCTTTTCTACAAGTATGTTGAGGGTAAACTGTCCAAAGTAAGTCGTATTCTGGAAAAACAGCAAGAAAATCACCATCTATTTTGTAAAATACATTTCTTAATAACTGATTTAAAGAGTTTTTGAATAAAGCATGAATTATTCAATTCATGCTTTATTTTGATTAGTCTGAAATAAAATAAGTATGAAAGAAATAATGCATTGTACAACTCATCACACTACTTTTTCAATACAAAATACTACTTTTAGTGGAAGTGAGGAACAATATGATGCAACATAAAACAAATGAAACATTTAACTTTCAATAAAAATTTAAATGAAACATTTAGACTTGAATTTTCTTTAGGGCAAAATCAGAGCTCCAACTTCAAATGATAAAACAATGAAACAATATTTGACAACACACTGCCAAGATAAGTTAAACATTGTGCTTGTATGGTCAGAATTACATAATTACATCTGAAGAACAGAAAGTGGGAGCCTTAACAAAATTTATGCTATAAATTAAAAGAGATGTCTAAGATTATACTGACCTTTAAACCAAAAAAAATCTCTCAAGAACACTCCTGTTCAGGGATAAGTTGCCTTCATGCCTGTATAGTTTTTTTTTTGTTTGTTTGTTTTTGCATGGAGGGGCAACAATATTTATAGCCTGGTTAGGAAGTTCTCACTAACCTATATGAAATTCCACTCGAAGTCCATGAGGTTTTTTAGCAGAGTTGAAACACGGGGGTTGACAGTGACCGACTTCTTTTGAACAGTTTTTCCTGTCCTCTTGGAGACGATCTTGCCACAGCTGGCCTTGGTCCCTCTTTCAGGGTTGATATCAAGAAAGCGCCTGAAAATGCAGTAATTTCAGATTAGCATATGATGCTTAAGGAGTTAGGGTTTAAGGTGTGTTAGGTGGGAAAAGGGGGGGACGGACAGGCGGACACAAACCTTACCTCTGGATGAATTCAAGTGTACAAGCAGCCTCTTCTTGATATTGTAGATTAAAGATGTAGTACATTGAAAACAGTGCAGCAAGCCCTGTCACAAAGGTTGGTTGAATGCCCTCACATACAATATGGCTCTCAAGACTGATCATCCACTGCCCAGCAGTCACACGGTCTTTTCCACCTGAAAAATAAAATTAAAAAAATTATAACAAGTATTGTGACTTCTACAAATTACCTGTACCATTATTTGTAAAACAACATTCATTTAAAGATATTGTGTTTCATGCAATACAAATAAATCAAAACCTTGTCTCATCTGCATGTTATTGTATCGTATTGTCGTGAAGACAAACTTTTGAATGTTAAGAGTTAAATACAATAAAGAGACACCAGCATAACATTTAAACAGTTTTCTGCCAAGTCAACTTTGTGAAACTCCAAATTCCCAGTTGATTTCCATTCACCAATTTCACTTTAGCAGCTAATCATAGCAATTCAAGTCAAATTGCACAAAAGAAAGAAAAAGAGCTTCCAAACATGTCAATATTTGTAAATATGAATCATCAAAAAATAACTAAGTAACAATGAAAACGGATTACTTTATTTACCTTCTTATCTACAAGATATATAAAAAAAATATTATGCTAGCTTCCTTATTACAGCATGACAGATTAACTAAGCTAACTTTCAAACAGCTACAGTCTGCTTAAAAATGACAACTGTATGATAACATCATCTGACAAATAAATTCTGCTCCAACTTACCGGATTGGCTCATAAAATGCAGGATTCAAATGGATTGTCCTTGTAAAGAAAATTCTAGAGGTTGCTTCCACATGTCACAACGACGTGTCTTCTTGAGAAATACAGTAGCGTTCTGTTTAAAGAGAGTCTCCTTGCCGTTGAATCTAACATCATTCCCAAAATGCAATGCTACTCACAGTATATTACAGTATTTTATTAAAAACAGTAATAATTGCCCAGAATGCATTGTTTTTCACGGTGCAGTACTGTTTTCAATAGAAACAGTATGATACTGTTCAGTTTTGGCCGTTTTTATACAGCAATTTGTTACAGTGCAGATGTCCACATCCTTAGGCAATGTAAGCCAAACATTAATGCAAAGTGACAGCTCTGCTTTGCTTGCCTTTTCATATCACCTCCATCATCATAAGCCATGACACGTGAGATGTTTTCAGAGCTGCAAAGATGAGAGGGTACGTTTTCATCTACGCCTATAATTGCATGAGGAAAATCCTAATAAAGCTCATTCTGGACTGTGATATTAGACGCTCTAAATCTGTCTTCGTCTGCTGCTCATCCTGGTGACTTCATATTTCCCCTGCAGTGTCTAAGAGCAGCTACGAGTGTCACCACAGAGGCAGCTGGCGTCACTCTGACCTCCCAGTGAAGTGTGTTTGCGCCATCAGGGATTCTGGGAGTCATGGAAGCCAGCAGCACCCCCCATGAGGCACAGCCCTTGTTTCCAGTTTAATGACCTGAAAGATATGCATGCTGAACAAAATCGTAGATTTGGGGATTTAAAGATCTTTAAACTTTCAAATCTGGGATTTAAACTGAACTTTTACTGAACTTTTAATTAAAAAAATGATGCACTCAGTTTTCTTGCTCCCATCTATAAATGTGTGATACAAGTACTTAACTATGACATCCATTTGTACTGTGATTGTTCATTTTTGTCTAACTTCCAGCCAGTTGCGTTTAAAAATTACCCAATAAAAGAATTATTCCCAAAAGATTATTTGTGTATTAATATTTGATCCAAAGGGGGTTTTGTTCAGTGCTAAGTGTCAAATATAAGCTTGAAAGATGACCTTTCAATGCTTCCAGAATAGGGTAATTATATTCAATCATCCATTAATTTTCCATGCACTTTTCATTCTGCCATAGGGCGTGGTGGAAGGAAAACCCTGGGCAAGTCATCATAGCGCAAACACAGAAACATACAACCATACATGCTCTCTCCTATTCCTATGAGGTCCATTTATTTTTTGTTGTTCTGGAAACAGAGAAGCTAAAGCCAAAGTGCTCGGTGAGCACACACAAATTCAACCAAGAAAGAACGTGGCAGAGAATCAAACAGGTAATCTTCAATGTGCTAACCACCACAACACTTTGGGGACTTCATGTATTAATAAGTCAAACAAAAGTCCATTGAGCTTATCATGTAAAAAAGAAATGCATTCCTCCTGCATATGCAATAATAAAGTAAGTAAAGTAGATTCAATAAAAGAAAAAATACCTACAAATGCATATTAGTTAATCATAAGAACCATAAGATATATCAAATAAGAATAGTTGCATTGTTACACAGTATTTAGCATTTTGATGTTATATTTTAGGTTTTCAAAAATTCGCAACATAGTTTAAGTTTGATTAAAGGTTTAATTTTTTTGGCAATAGCAGTTGTATCAAAGATCAATGGGTGGTTTAGAGTATTTTCTTTATCCATTTTCGAAACAATGTGGCATGCAAGACTATTTGGCATGAGTTTTTAACCTCCTACGACCCATATGAGGAAATTACACTTTTTTCCTCTCTGTACCATGATAAATCTTTGTTTTCAACTTTGATATATTGGCGTCAAAGCAGATAAATATTTTAAACCAATTGAGTCATTCGGACCTTCAAACTAGATTATAAAGAAAACATTTACATAAATAAAAACACATTTTGAATACAAAGACAAACCTACCCTCCAAATGTGAGAAATAAACTATCTGTGCCATGACAAAGTGGTTATTTAACTTATTAGGTCCTATTAATTCAATATACCTTGGAGAATGCAAATATGCTCACAAAATAAAACCTTTGGTCTCAAACATAAATTAAATACTGCTTAACTCAAATATGTTTGTATTATTGTTTTTAATATTTGTTCAACAGTTCTATGTGAGAAGGTAACAAAACTAAACATCTTGACATCTCTACGCATCAGTGTAAATGTTTGTGATCTTACTTTGGATTTACTTTTGACCATTAACCTAAACTTTTACAGTATAGTCCTGTAGAATATTTAAAATCCAAAGCTACACTTATTCACAAAAATAACTGGAAATGTAATGTTTCAAACAACAGATTGGGTGGAGACAGGCTACACCCCTGTATGACTTGTTAACAGAAAAAGACTAGTTCTTCCTGTTCAGAGATCAGGAAAGTTTAGTTAAAACAAACAGACAAATACTGTGCATGTTAGTGCACATTAGATACACTATATTGCCAAAAGTATTTGCTCACCCATCCAAATTATCGGAATCAGGTGTTCCAATCACTTCCATGGCCACAGGTGTATAAATTCAAGCACCTAGGCATGCAGACTGTTTTTACAAACATTTGTGAAAGAATGGGTCGCTCTCAGGAGCTCAGTGAATTCCAGCGTGGAACTGTGATAGGATGCCACCTGTGCAACAAATCCAGTCGTGAAATTTCCTCGCTCCTAAATATTCCACAGTCAACTGTCAGCTGTATTATAAGAAAATGGAAGTGTTTGGGAACGACAGCAACTCAGCCACAAAGTGGTAGGCCACGTAAACTGACGGAGCGGGGTCAGCGGATGCTGACGCGCATAGTGCGAAGAGGTCGCCAACTTTCTGCAGAGTCAATCACTACAGACCTCCAAACTTCATGTGGCCTTCAGATTAGCTCAAGAACAGTGCGCAGAGAGCTTCATGGAATGGGTTTCCATGGTCGAGCAGCTGCATCCAAGCCATACATCACCAAGTGCAATGCAAAGCGTCGGATGCGGTGGTGTAAAGCACGCCGCCACTGGACTCTAGAGCAGTGGAGACGCGTTCTCTGGAGTGACGAATCGCGCTTCTCCATCTGGCAATCTGATGGACGGGTCTGGGTTTGGCGGTTGCCAGGAGAACGGTACTTGTCTGACTGCATTGTGCCAAGTGTAAAGTTTGGTGGAGGGGGGATTATGGTGTGGGGTTGTTTTTCAGGAGCTGGGCTTGGCCCCTTAGTTCCAGTGAAAGGAACTCTGAATGCTTCAGCATACCAAGACATTTTGGACAATTCCATGCTCCCAACTTTGTGGGAACAGTTTGGAGCTGGCCCCTTCCTCTTCCAACATGACTGTGCACCAGTGCACAAAGCAAGGTCCATAAAGACATGCATGACAGAGTCTGGTGTGGATGAACTTGACTGGCCTGCACAGAGTCCTGACCTCAACCCGATAGAACACCTTTGGGATGAATTAGAGCGGAGACTGAGAGCCAGGCCTTCTCGTCCAACATCAGTGTGCGACCTCACAAATGCGCTTCTGGAAGAATGGTCAAAAATTCCCATAAACACACTCCTAAACCTTGTGGACAGCCTTCCCAGAAGAGTTGAAGCTGTTCTAGCTGCAAAGGGTGGACCGACGTCATATTGAACCCTATGGATTAGGAACGGGATGTCACTTAAGCTCATATGTGAGTCAAGGCAGGTGAGCAAATACTTTTGGCAATATAGTGTATGTTATTATAAATCTTGTAAAAGTGTCTAATTGTGAGTATGCTTACAGGAATTCTCACTATTGTTTTCCTATTTTACTATTTCCTGCATGTTTTTGTACTCCAACAATACTTCAACTGATTTCAACAAGTAAGGAACCAAATCAATCAGCTTTGTCTGGACATTATAACTATGAATCTTGGTATTGATACATTTTCCAATTAAAACAAAAACAACTTTTGTGGATTTTTTAGCTCTTGTTCAAATGACTGGGAAGGCCTTCAAATATCAGCATTTTTTAATATATCAACAGGAATCCAACGCCTTGCCCTCTTTTTTCTTAAATCAATCAATTGTACAAAAGATTGAGGAGATTTTGTATCTATACCGTTATTTACCTTGTTGGCAGCACTGGTTTACACAAGTGTTTACTTTTTTGGACGATTATATGTTACAACTTTTACTGCATATGAATATGGAGAGGTCACGTTCACTGTAACTTATCCTTTCACCAGCAGAGAGCGCTAAAAACACATTTGGAAGGTCCCGCGAGATAAGTCAAATCTCACGACCTCTGTGTGTCTCTTTTAGTATCGCGAGATTTCGTGTTTCCTCCTCTTTCACTCCCTGTAGCCAACATGGCAGTCGGCAAGAATAAGAGACTGACCAAAGGCGGCAAAAAAGGTGCCAAAAAGAAGATGTAAGTAGCCAATTTCGATACCCACGTGTAAAACAAAGCTCGAGTCTATCATTATTGCTCTTTTTGTTAAAATTAGACAACGGATGAAGCCGATATTAAGCAGATGTTAGAGGGTCGGTGCTCGTACCATCACTGCCGGCCTCTGTAGCGCCGGATAGAGTTAATGACACGCTGTGTGATTGCATTAAATGTCACAGCCTTATATTAATATAAATGTTTTATATTCAGATCTATTACGCATGTTAATGGTTATAAGACAGTTCATTTAATTGAGCGTGCTTGTATTGTCGTAAGTAACTAAGCTAAAGGCTACAAACGTTAGCACGGTTTTATCGATTGAGCCCGTCTAGCAGATTTAGCAGTATCACGTTGTTGATAGTGTTACTGCATGGCAGTAACTGAAGTTATAAGTCTTACTTACTTATGAATAGTTACGTTTTGAATTAAAGTGTTGACCATGGCGATTAATCCCTAGTTAATCTCGTTTTGCTACCTTACAACTGCGTCTGGCTTCCTCCTAATGAATGTTTTTCCTGTAGTGTGGACCCTTTCTCCAAGAAAGACTGGTATGATGTTAAGGCACCAGCCATGTTCAACATCCGCAACATTGGCAAGACCTTGGTCACCAGGACTCAGGGAACCAGTAAGTCTGCATGCTGTACAGACTCAACATTCAGGTTTATGTGCTTTGACTTGCATGGATTGACTTTGAGATAAGTGTTATTGATGAAGATATTAAAATGAAGTTAACACCTACAACAATACCCCAAGTGATGCCTGCAAATTTTTTTGTCATACTTATTTGGCATTCTTGGTTAGGTTTTAACTTTTACCCACCTGTCACCCAGGAATTGCCTCTGATGGTCTTAAGGGACGTGTGTTCGAGGTGAGCCTTGCTGATCTACAGAACGATGAGGTGGCCTTCCGTAAGTTCAAGCTGATCACTGAGGATGTTCAAGGCAAGAACTGCCTCACCAACTTCCACGGCATGGACCTGACCCGTGATAAGATGTGCTCTATGGTCAAGAAGTGGCAGGTAATTTCTACCTCTTTTCACATGCTGCCCTGTAAAAAGTTGACCCCACGTGAAAGAGAGTATCAGATGCAGGAAGAGGAGGATTAAAGGTGGTGCTCCATTGATTACGGTCCTAATGTGGCTGAGATCTTTTTAAAAACTTTTTATTTGGGAGATAAACAGTGGCTTACGGTTGGAATGTCTTTGTAAATGTGAGAATTAGTTCTTTGGTTGTTCTAAAGATCTTGGTTCAAACAATAGAATTTGTGAAGGACTATCTGTTCTGCATATGTGACTTGGCACTATAAAACTGGAGTGTGCATCACATGTTTGGCTCCTTGAAGAAAAGGTTCAAACTGAATATCAAATTGACTAAAGAGGCATAATTTAAGTTGCTGATTTTTGCTTTTCTGCTATGGCCCTGACTTTATTTTTGGTTCAAACTGAGCAGTCCAGAGACTCTTAAGTATGTTATGCTACTGTGTATTCTGATGTTTTTTTAATTTGATCAAAATGAGTATTAGTGTAGTATTTTTCACTAACTGGATACCATGGTGTTCTGATAGTTGGGCGAATCACAGGACGTATCACAGAGCAGCACTAAGGTCATTAACTAGTCAAACCTTTGGGTTTGTATTGTTCCCTAGGTTGTCTTAGTGCAGCCAAAACTGGAGATTTTGAAGTATCTTAATCTCAATTTGAAATATACATAAGTTTACTTTTTAAAGTATATTTACATTGGACATGGCAAAGCGGTTGTGGAAAGTGGAATTGTTGTGCTGGTCAAATTTGTATATATTTATAATACCCTTTTAGTAGAAAGGGGAGAGATGGCTAATCAGCATTGACCTCATCCTTTCACTCAGACCATGATTGAAGCCCACGTGGATGTGAAGACCACCGATGGTTACCTTCTGCGTCTTTTCTGCGTGGGTTTCACCAAGAAACGCACCAACCAGATCAGAAAGACCTCATACGCCCAGCATCAGCAGGTCCGCCAGATCCGCAAGAAGATGATGGAGATCATGACCCGTGAGGTTCAGACAAACGACCTGAAAGAAGTAGTCAACAAGCTGTAGGTTTTCCACTCAATAGTTTTCGTTTTCTCGTTGGAAAGCAAGTTGGTATTTAACATGACTCTTTCCTGTGTTTTGTGTTCCAGGATCCCTGACAGCGTGGGAAAGGACATTGAGAAGGCATGTCAGTCCATCTACCCTCTACATGACGTTTACGTCCGTAAGGTCAAGATGCTAAAGAAGCCGAAGTTTGAATGTAAGTAATTCCCAGCTGTTTATTTGGATGAAAGGGTCACATTTCTACCTTAAGGGGGAACAAATGATGACATGTTTCGGTCCCATATGATTGCCTGATTACCGTGTAATGAGATCAACTGATGTCCCCCTCCTGTAACTGAATGTTACATGAATGGATGTTTGACCTCGGTAATAAGTTCCATTTCAAATGAGAACATGGTGGGGATTTGTTGTTTAAGCCATCTATGTTTTGTTGCAGTGGGCAAACTGATGGAGCTCCATGGGGAAGGTGGTGCTGGTGGCGCTGCTAAGGCATCTGGGGATGACACTGGAGCCAAGGTGGAGAGGGCCGATGGCTATGAGCCTCCCATCCAGGAAACTGTCTAAAATCATCCCAACACTTTGAATAAAAAATGTAAATTACAGAATTTTTCTTTTTTCCTGTCTCCACGGTTTAACTTTGAGTGAGCAGAGTAGATGAACTAAGCGGTACAGCATGTTCACAAATGGCAATGCCAAGCAATAGATGTGAGAATCCTGGTGTAGAGATGGTGACCAGCCGGTGGTGCAAATGAGCAGTTGAAAAATGAACAAACTCATCCATCTTTATTCATTTTCAATAGCAAGTTACTCAGTAAACAGTATTAAGAATCTTTTAGAAAAGGGGTTAGAACACTTTGAAGTTAAATACTAAAGTTGATGTAAAAGCTGCTTAACAGAAACTCCAGTCCAGGTTTCCAGCCGTGTCCTCCACTGCAGACAGTGCAGCCATGTCACAGTACTTGAACATAGTTTTTAGGCACCAGGGCTCGTGTTCCCCTTAAATCCCCTAAAAACCATTCTTCATCCATGGACTCAAGATTGGTTATAACATCCCCAACCTATAAAAGAAAAGCATAGTAGGTAATTGGATTTATTTCAGCTAAAATTTAAAATGTGCAAACTTCTGAAACTTCTGACGTGTTTGTACCTGGAATGAGAGCTCCTCCTCACAGTCTGATGTGAAGTCAAACAGAGCCCTGGCTCTTCTGCCACCTGCTTCTCCATTCGGTTGTTCTTTTGACAACTGCTGTCCTGATAAGACATTCAGTGGAGTTATTGTAGGTGTTAGTGAAATGGTAAGTTGTTTAGAATACTTAAGATCCAAGAGGAAAAATGCCTGCACAAAAGTTTCATATCAAACTTTTCAGACCACTATGTAAATGTTATGTACCTGTTGTGGATTTAACAAAGGCCATTGGGAACATGCCCTCTCTGCCACTGTGCACGCCACAGCTCCACTCCTCACTGATGTGCTTTGTGATCAGTATACAGTCACCCTCTTGAAAGGAGAGGTCATCGGCTGTCTTTGCAGTGTAGTCGTACAGCGCCACCACCCACTCCATCTTGGACTCGGGCCCCTTGAATGGAAGGAGGAGTTACAGAGGGGAAGAAAAACTAGGAAAAGTTGTCGGTGTACTCGACTTTACATACTGAGTCACCTACAAAACCAGCATAGCGTCTGTTGGGGTTTCAGTTTATATAAATATTGGTTACCTGGGCAGGTGTGGCAGCTACAGGTTGCTTGCTGGGAGCAGCATCAGCCAAACCTGTGGAAAGGAGCATTCAACAGAGGAACAAAGTAACACAACAACTCTATGAGTCTGGTTTAAGTATGGTTACACATTTCAGTATTTTCCCCGGATTTAATTCTGACACTTCAGAGAAGCGCCTGCTATCCTGATTCTAATTGAGGGAAAATCAAATAAACAAATGGTGTATTTTTTAAAAGTTAAGTTTGTAGTGAGGCAGATATTCTATAGAGGATAAAACTTAGAGGGATGGAATGGCGTGATCTACCGCCTGCATTCATTAAATCCTCCCTGTGAGTGAACATGTAAACAAGCCATTAATGAAACAAAAGCAAAGGGAAAAATTCCTGACATGCTACAAAGGATACTGAAAACAAAAAGGCTCTTAACTAATAAAAACTCCCCTTGAACATTAGAAATTGGATAAAAGAACAAACACATAGAGGTCGGCTCACCTGGCAGCGCTATCCTGTCGGACTGCTGCTGACTTGGGGGTGGAAGATCCTCAATGATCTCCACAAAGTTAACGGGGAAGATGCCCACGGCGACACCGAGCTGTCCACGTGCCCAGTCCTCTGCCACATACTCCTTCAGCTGAATCACGTCCCCCTCAAGGAAGGACAGCTCATCGCTGTGCTCCCCCTCAAAGTCAAATCTAGCCACACACCTCGGACCACTTAAACAGATTCAGAACACCCAGTCACTTCATCAGGTTAGCTTGTAAAGGCAGGAAAGAAATGACCTGAATGCTTGTAAAAAAAAACAGTACCTGACTGGTGCGGATTTTGCTTTTGCTTTTCTTTCCGGGATGGGTTTTGGTGAATTTGGCTAGATTGAAAGGAAATGTTTCATTCATTTTTATTCATTTACAGAGTTTACTTACACATATAGTAAACACAACTGGTTCATTGAAAAATACCAAAATTTTGACAAAGTTGACGGGAAAGTAGCCAGTGGCCCCTCTACAGGTGCCTCTGTACCACTGACTGTCCACCTGCTCGACTTCTGTTACCACATCTCCTGCTCTGAGACCCAGCTCTCCTGGACCCTCTGTGAGAAGAGTAAACATTTAGCAATAAAGAAAGACAGAAAGGGTCTTGTGAGACTTCTAAACCTCCTCTAATGCAGAAAATTAGTAAGCTTACTTATCTAGATTGATCTAAAAAGTCAAACATCTGGTTAAACCTTTGTGTACGCAAAGCTCTTCAAGTAACACATAAATGCAAGTATTAAATGTATCTTGTTCAGATTGTGGTATGTTTTCAGAATTGATACCACATGTACCAAAATTGTAAAAATATCATAAATTGAATTTTCTGCAGAACGAAAAAGACATAGAGCCTGCTGATATCAGAGGTATAGATCTGAATTTCTTAAATTCAGACACCATCTTTAAATATGGCTTCCATACACAATGCTGGGCTTGGCCAACAGATGCATTACCTTGGATGAAGTCGTACAGTGCCTGCACCGTCAGTGCATTACCAGTTCTTCCTGGAGCCGGAGCAGCTTCTTCCTGGAGAGAGCAGAGGTTGATTTTATCATAGCTGCCTGACCTCAAGAGCTCCAGATGGTCTAAAAAAAAAAAACACTATCTACCTGTGGTGGAGGTAAGTGTGACTCAAGAGGAGTTATTATCTGCATGCGAGACTTATGGACTTTGCCTACGACTTCTCCAACTTGACACTCAAATTCATTTTGGTTGATCTTTTCCAGAAGCAGAAGCACTTCATTTTTCTGCAACAAACACAGATGAAAACATGAGTTTGAACTCTTAGAGTGGGGCTTCAGTAGTACTGTTAGATGTTACTTTGTGTTGTTTGTTTATCGTGCGGTGACAGTGCACCACCTTCCACACCTGAAATGACAACTCTCCTGTGTTGCTCCCATTGTAGTCAGTGGCTGCAATCCCGTGAGGGAGTTGAAGCTGGTGAAAGAGCGCAGTTTTAAACGGTTGCGTGTGACGTTTTGTTAAAAACATGCAGTAGTTTGGGCACTCAGGTGTGTGGTAGGATCATTCTCACTGTGTATTTGTTGTAGAGACGGTGGCCCGGGCTGGGCCTTGGAGGCAACACGAGCGTTTTCCTTTGGGGCTTCTGAGCTTTGGGTTTAGACGAGGGCTGCCGTGATGCAGACTGAGGGTGAGATGTGGACTGAGGGTTTGGTGGGGGAGGTCTTCCAGGCCCCGTTTTGGCAGGAGGAGGGCGAGGAGGAAGCGTTTTGTTCGCAGTGGGCTTTCTGAAATGCAAACCATTTGAGAGAAATTCTACCTTTCCAAGATCAACCAACAAAGTAAATTCTGAATTTCTATTTTTGTCTTACCGGGGTGGTAGTGGTGGCTCCGTCCCAGTACTGAACGAGCTCTGCAAAAGAATCCCATTGTGCATTTTTATTACCAGTAAAAAAAAAAAAAAAAAAAAGAAGAGACATGGCAACAGTAGAGCACTGAAACCATAGAAACCAAGTGACAACACACAGCATTCCCTGGCAATGGGTTCATGTGGCTACAACTGTTTCTTTGTTTGTGTAAAGCAGGTGAGCTGCTCTGTAACAAGGAAAGATATCTGATTGAAAATGTAACAACATCATTTCAAAAGCAGCACCACCTAGTTTATTGAATTATTTTCGTTGTTTAATTTAGTTTCATTGGTATGATTTGAATCCTGTCTTTTTTTTCAATCTAAAAATGTTAATTGTATTTGTGAGCATCTGTGATCTGAGGTTTGTGGCAGCAAATCTTACCTGGAAGGGGACTGTAGGTATCGAGCTTTGTTTGAAGTTCACTGCAGAGTTTAAAGTGCCAACGGGCTTCTGAACTGGCAGAGGAGGCGGACTGTCCTGAAAAAGATCTGCCAGGAGGAAAGGTTGAGAGTGAAAGTGAGGCAGTGTACTGTGCACGTGTTCTATGTATGATTGTGTGAACAGATAAAATGTCAGTACGTCTTTCTAAAATAACAGCAACAGGTTACGCAGCGATTACTGATCTTACTTGAACCCGTTTTGCTTGGTACCCTGATGGTTGTTGGTCTTCTTGTGACACTTTGTCTGGTGAAAGAGATTTCACTGCTGTCCACAACATGCTGGGGTTTGATGGCAGTGTTTTCTAAACAAAGGGAGCAAAGTGACTATGGCACATTCATATGAATATTCATATTTATACCATCAACATGAATTCAATGTTTTTTTAAAAACTAAAGCAAATGCAACCCAAAAGTATAGTTAAACTTTAAAAATGAAAACATTCTCAATCTTTAACTACTTTAAAATGTTTTACTTGACAAATAAATTACTAAAAGAGATGATTTTAGTAAAACAACTCATGACAATTAACTGATCCATGAATAATCGTAAAAACTTAAAAGCCTTTCAACAGGGCAATATTTTTCTTGAGACTGCTGTGCTGTTCAACAATCATGCAGAATCTACCTGGTAGAGGATCCTCGTTATTTCTGAACATGGAGGCTGAGTTATGGTTGTTTACGTTTAAGTTGGGTTTGAGGGGTTCTTTGGAAGGCTTTACTGGAGGTGTGGGTGGAATTTGGGACTGTTCCTCTTCATTAATGGTGATGCCTTTGGTCAACACAGAAGGCCGGGGTCGGGGTTGGAGGACCCCTTTGCTGTGTAAAGTCTCCAGCTCCTCCCTTACTGAGTGACCCACGGGCTTTTTGGGGGGCTGAGGTCTGGGTGCCGGGATTGGGTTTTGGGTGGATGGCATGTTTTGATTGTTGTCATCATTACTTTTGGGTTTAAGAGCTACAGAAGGTTTAGCAGCAACTGGGGGTTTGGCAGTGGTTTTCCTGGGTACAGGTTCGGGTTTGGCAGATTCCAATACATCGTCCTCTTTGCTGGAAGCCTGGCTCTCAAAAGCCTGGATCCTGGCTTGGATATTCCTTTGACTGTGGTTAGTGTTCATCTCGCTGACAGCATCTTCACCCTCGGAACCCTCTTTTGACTGGTATGTTGTATCACTTTTCTCCTGACACTTGTTATCTCCACCAAAGACCTCTACTAAATCCTGTAAGTACTTATTTGTCGAATTATCTTGAAAATATGAGTCGGTACTCTCAGAGGCGTCACTGAGTTTTACCAAAGTTTGAACTTTGGCCTTTTCTTTTTCCTGCTTGTGCGTTTTGGTACGGGGACGTGGAATTGGTCGTTGGCTGTTCTCTGAATTTGAAAATGTATTTTCAACGGGCCCAGCAGTGACAGAGGGATGATCTGTGGAAATATCCCAGTGCACAGTGACAGATCTGGTGCAGGTGTGTGAGGACTCTTCTTTTTGCTCTGCTACAGATTCAATTTCGATTTGGTGCTCGATGTTTGTTAATCCTAATGTCTTAGTTGTGGCCTCCTCGCCTGTTACAATTGCAGGTTTTCTGTCCTTTGGTTTTGGAAGTGAAGGTCTTGGTGGTTTTTGTGGATTTTTTCCTGTGGACAGAGAGAATCAGAATATCTAGAGGCAAAATCGGCCATGGAAGTCCGACAGTTCTGATAAAAAGATCCCTCACCACCAGGTTTTCTTTTAGCTGGACTTGGACTGTTGTGTGATGTGGAGTCTTCCCCAAAAGGGTCGGTCTGAGTGGCACTTGTGGCTGTGCAGGAGATCCGGCGGGGGGCTGCAGTGGGCTTAACAGTTTGGACCTCTTGGTTCTTCTCTTTGATCACCTGGTCATAGGATGGTGGGCGCTGACTCATGAAAGAGAGAGGTGTTCACACATATGATACCACAATATTTAAACTTATGCCCGATGACTGTGATGTAGCAGGTAATATATCAAGTATGGAGATATATCGTAAACTTTCTTTTAATAATGGACTAGTGTCACGCTCTTTGGATATAATTTTTACATTTACACAACTGAAAAAAATTTTGTTTTTTTAACTAAAAATATTACAATAGCTAGACTACAACTGGAAAGTGTATTAATAACCACTATTTAGACTTAGCAATCTTAGATTTATATATAAATACACTGAATTTGACATAAGAGTGAATTATCTTCAAAGTAACCCATTTAAAAAAGTCAAGATTGTGATACATTTTTTACTTGCTTTGCAGATCAGATGAATCCTACCTGGGGGGCAGTTTGGATGTCTGCCGTCCAGTGTCCTGAAAACCAGTTGCTGCTAACCAGAGGTTCAGCTGAGATAATAGTGATCTCTGGTCGCCTTAATAATGAAAAAAAAAGTACCATGAAGAAATGACAGAAAACCATGCATGAAAACATCCACTTGAAGTCCAACAGAAACACAAGTCTCTTATCATTTTAAATCTTCTGACATGGATGGTCAGATATCATGCTTCTAATTGATCACATCTCTAATTCAGACCTCCATAATGACCATACAACACAGTGGAAATGTTAGAAGACTAAGTGTATTTACCTCCTCTCTCTGTTGTTGTCACTTTGAGAGCTTGTTCTTGCTGAAGGGGGAAAAAAAGTATCTAAAAAGGCCTGTTTTGCATTCAAATTAACATCAAGAATTCACCTAAACCAAATCATTAAGACGTGTCTCCTTGAAGAATGTAGAAGATTTAAGTGGCATCACTAAATTGCCCTGATTTTATACAACTGTAAAACGATATTTCTAAGTTGAAACAAACTCACTTCGCTTGATTGCGGCTCGTAGAGAAGACAGAGGCCCTTGACTGAAAAGAGAGCAGATCATGAAGCCCATTTATAATTAAGCTGTGGTTTACAGATGGGAAAGGGAAAAAGGACACTTAGGGTAAAAAGAAAGATTTAATTTCTAGTTTAATTTCTTACATCAATATAAAATACATTCTGACCACGTGGCTAGCTGCTGTTCATATTTATGACAAAAGTAACTGAAACAACTAATCAATCTAATGTTACACTGACAGAGACAGAGTAGAAGTCACAGAGAGGAAATGCATCAACTCAACAGAATAACTTCAGCTGAATTCATCAGAGTAAATCATTTATACATGGTGCAAGTTAAACCAAATAATGCAGCTTGATTCCCAAAAGCACTAATAATTCATCACTGTTTACGAAGAAATGGAGTGAGAAGAAAAGATCCTATGCAAGCAAAGGACATGTTTAATAAGAATTTCTCTTAGGAACATTACACAAAGTTTTTATGAAAAAAGAAAAAAAAGAAATGTTTTTGAAATTAACATACCTCACAAAACCTGATGCCCAGTAAATGGCAACACTGTACTTGTCTGCACATCTTCAGATTTTAGCATGCTGACAGGGCTGGAAATCCTCAGACTGTTTTAACTTCTTTAACTCTACCCCTACAGTATTCAAAATGTCCATGTTGACTGAGTGAGTTCATTTAACTTTTACAGCCTCTTAAGCCGAAAGAGGGAAAATTCTCCTGATAGATGTGAGTTCATCATTAACACTCGCTCATTAAGACTAGATGGGAGGTGGATCTAAAATATCTGGGGAAAAGGCCAATAATTGTCCCTATAGTTTCACAT
The DNA here is from genome assembly GCA_013363375.1 of Menidia beryllina. Lineage (NCBI taxonomy): Eukaryota > Metazoa > Chordata > Actinopteri > Atheriniformes > Atherinopsidae > Menidia > Menidia beryllina. The sequence continues at coordinate 4,817,575 of JABUIW010000012.1, read as the reverse complement.
GGCTGACTTTGTTTTTAACAGGCCGAGATGAAAAACAAGGACCTAAAGGCTGACAGTAACCAGCAAGAAAACAGCGCTTTTAAATTATTACCAAACACGTCTGAGGGCTGGGCAGGTCACCAGTGTCCATAGACACCAACTGAATGGACAACGTGATGTATCTGTCTCTGTGTTGACCTTCCCTCTCCGAGCGAGCATAGATCACTTCATTGTTTGGTCCATTCACAACCTCACCATCAGCAGATCTCACTATAGAAGAGGCACTGCTCCCAGCCACAGAGGCAGTTGGGTGAAATCTACCACAGCAGGTACTCACAACACCTTAGCTCAGAGCCAGCGACATACCTGGAATCTGTGTGTCCTGGCTTGTTTTTTTCAGGATCTGTGGAAAACAGAAAATGCTGGTTTCAATAGTGATTTCCAACAGGAGGGATTGTGTCAGAGTGCTTCATAGTTTTGTAACAATCATACCACTTTTAATTTTATGGGGTAAGTTTGTCCCAGAATATTTGTCTGTTTTCATTTATGATCCCAATGCTGACTGATAATGAGAATATAAAAGTAACTACAGGTGACTGAAAGCCATGTTTAAAATAAGATATAGACGGGTGGCGCAAGTCTTTTAATCCAACTAACAGGAACATGTAACCACTGTCATGTTGTTCTGCTACCTTGAGTCAACTGTGTCCTACTTCGTCTTATGTTGTGGGCTTTAATCAACCAGCTCTTGGTTTTTGTGGGTGGAGAGTACACCACATACTGGATAAGCAGAGATAGATATAGGACTTAAAAGAAGCTTAAAGCTCACATTTTCAGTCTCTGAGGGTGTTCAGATCAATATTGAATGAACATGATTAAAACATTTTCCCAAAGACATAAAATATTTTTCACTTCCTTTCAGTAAGCTGCAGCTAATCAGATTTTTTTTCTTTTGGCAAAACAGTAGAATGCGTTTGATTAGAAGGCCCAGTCAGCTTAAACCGTTTCTACTGAACCAAACACTGTGCTGGATGAAGACTACAGTGATGATTTTTTTAAAAAGTGAACAAAAGAAGCAAGAAGTGCAGATAGCCTGCCTTGTTGCATGAGGGAGCGCAGAGTATTTATTTTGATCTGAAACAGTTTGGTTTGAGGGACTATCTTTCTTGAAGGAACCGTGTGAACTAGAACTACAAGAATATAAACCCAACTAGCAGGATCAGTCATTAAATCCAGATGAACCAGTTAGTAACTGCTGCTTTTAAACATGCCACGCACATCTATTATTTATTAAACTGCCCTGATTTTCACATCTTACAAAGCTTTATTTTGTTCACAAGGAATGTGTCTATGAGTATAAGTGACAGTGGATCTACATTGAAGATCATTTGTCTTTCCAGAAGATTCTAAGGAGATTTTATCCTTCTCCAGCCTGACAAGATGAGGTCTCAGCCAAATCCACCTGTCACACCTGTTACTTGTTATCTGTTAGTGAAACAGACTTACAGGGTAAGGTTACACTTTAACACCATGTTTGTACAAAAACCTTAAGTTAATTTAAACAAAAACTTGTACCTTTTAACAGATTTTCAATAACCTTATTTACTTTTGGATGTATCACCCACCATATATGAAATGCTAGCAGGGATATTTGCTCACTTGTGTCCTTACTAGAAACAATGCACTCTGAACACATTGTCCCCTCCCAATACATTTGCAAGATGCTCCTACCTGTCAAGAACTGAAAGAGCGAATATAAAATCTTCAACAACAAATCAATGTTCCCATTTAGTTCTTATCCTCCTGGTCCTCAGTGTGAAAAAGAACTTGAAGCTAACAATAACGCAACAGAAGAGAGAGGGACGGCCCTGTTACAATTCGCTGTTGACTCAGCCAGTCTGGTGAAGTGGAATGTGGTCATTCAGGAAGTGCAGTTAGTGCCACACAACACTTGTACGTCAATACTCCTACAAAGTTAAAAGTCACAGGGATTTTCAAACCTCTCTAAGGCAGCTTGAGGATTTAGTAAAGATAGTCCCTGTAATATAAACTGTCATTAAGTCACACCAGCTTTGCTTGGATTGAAGAAGTTTGAACTTGGCAAATATTTGATTTAAAGCTTTTCGTCACGCTCATTAGAAAAGAGCAAACTCAATTCTAACAGGAAAAAAAATCAAACTGTGAGTAGAAGATGATCAATGATTACAAGACACTAAAATTGCAGACCTAAGTTGATAGCATAAACTAGAAAATCGGAGGTGCAAATCTAAGTTCATCCTAGGTTAACAATAGTTTTGACCCATCACGGATAAAGAAACAACTATGAGGAAATGTGGGGTTTCTGCAAATGTAATATGAGCTCAGTGTTAGTATTAAGATCAATGGAAAACCGGTGTAGCAACTATAATTTTTTTTTCAATGCAACGTCTCAGATTGACTTCTTTAGTGTTTCTGCAGGGCTTTTTTAAAGAAACTGATATAGTGAAAATGATACATCAATAATGGCAAGAGGCTCATTGACCTCATTCAGTGACTCTCTGTGTACGCTTGACATTTAGAGTCAAAGCCTTTTCTTTAAAGAAAAAAGCCTTTAAAAAACTGTGATTTTCTGTGGATTTCTATCTTCCCAATAAAAGCTTATTTTACACAGCTGCTGTTGAAACTATAATTCAAATGAAAACATTGACATCAAATACTTTCAAAATTTTAAGGCTCCAACATCTCACATGAAATAACTTTAACTCTATGCAGGAAAGGTTTGCAAATCATATCATCCAGAGTAATCTCACCTCTGCAGAGCTTTTTTACTGACAGTAACCGATTACCATGGCATAATACTCAGAGCCAAGTTAATGGTTAGTGTGAAAGCTAGAAAAAACAACACTTTATTATATTGCCAGCACATAACTGTGAGTAAAAAAAAACAAAATAGCGGAGTATCATCAATATGATTTAGTTAATTCAACAAGAAACTGTACTAAGTAGACTTAAATGCACAGTATCCCAACAGATGGATAAAGCTGAGGAACAACCAGTTGGCCAACTGACCAGTTGATCTAATTGGTCAGTCATCCATTCAGAGCATGTGACATAACATTTGTCATGTGCCAGAAGTGCAGAATTTTTACACATATGATTTAAAGCTTCCAGGCTTGTTAAACCTTTAACCAGATAAGATGAAAACCTTGGCAGACAACTTGAGAGGGCTTCATTATGATGCAGATCAGTAATGTGACACCTTGGAGAAAAGCACAAACACACGGGAAAGCTGCTGAAGTCAGCAGGGAAGGCATGCCCTCCCAGCCGTTCGCTCCCCGAAAAACACATGCTGACATTACTCAGCACAGCAGCAGCAGTCACAGCAGCTGGTCAAACTGGCAGCAAAAGGGAGAACAACAATCTGCCTCCATGTGTCGCACTACACCAGCCACAACACTGGGAGCTAAAGAAATAAATCAGACCCAGTTCGAAATAAATCGTTTTTTCTTCGGTGTATCTTAAAATGCTGACAGAACAATTTTATGGGACAAAAGTTAAAAGTAAATAATTGACATGGCTGCAGGGAATGCTTTCTGTTAGAATATGTCTGTTACATAAAATATTGGAGAGGACAAAACGGTTGCTTTACTGGATTGGGTATGGTGTCAGAAGTGAGTAACACAATGCCAGCACATCAAACCTCAAGATGTCTGTCACTTCTCTCTGGTTGCTGTCTGAGAATTCCTCTGAGTAGAATATATCGAGGTGATCTTGGTGGTTTTTGTCAAGCTCAGAATATTTAAGTGAACTAAAACAAAGTAGATTTTTATCCCACATTATCTTGCTGACTAGATGTTTTCATCCAGTATGAATGAAATGGATGAAACTGGAACAGGGGATGATCTAAATACATATAGTGCATCATATTATGTCGCTTTAGTTGAATGACTTGGAAACAATCTACTCTTATGATTATTTTATTTTTACAACAGTGATAATAAACTGACAATCAAGCAGTTTCAGCCTCTGTCTGTTCCAGCACAGATCATCTACCTGCTGCCGGCCCAGTGTCCCGCAGGCCTCTGCGTTGCGCCTCTTCTTCCTCCTCTCCTCCTCGCAGGGCTTCTGCCATCATCAGGATTGGAAAATGAAATCAATTAAAAATGAATGTAAAAGGCAGAATCCTCAAGAGCAGCTCCTCATGGCTCATTTGGCCACATGACAGTGGTTCGTTTCTGTCCCTTCTGGGAGCTTCACAGCGTCCTGCCCACAGCAGCTTTTTGTCTGGGTGCCTGGAGGTGGTGCCATACTCTGTCCAGGCCCCCAAATGTGCGCTTGGATGTGCGCCATTCAGAGCTCGACCCGTTGTATTAACCCCTTAAACTCACGTTTCAACCGCGTTAGGTTTTACGCATCACATTATTTATTTATCCCTGGCGAGATTTTGAAATATTCATATTAATTTGGATGAATCTGGAGATCAATAACGTCACCCTCGTATAAGTATTCCCTCCAAAACGTCTGTTGTATATGTTATTCATGTATGTAACTATTGAAAAAAGGGGCACACTTCCACAATGTTGATGCAGAAGGTCGCTAAAAATCTATAACATGTTTTAACAATAACCTGCTGTCGTTCGTTCAGATGCCTCCCTCTCCTCAACTCCTGTGGATTACTTCTGAAGTAAGCAGAATTTTCACTAGATGTCGCTGCTGATCTGTTCGTCGTTTCAGCCTCAGATGCGAAAGTTCCCTTTTAGAAGATTTTGAGCAAAACTGTCTAAAGAAGCCTGAAAGAACTTCCCTTTTGGTAATTGTAGACTGAAATTGTGATTTTCTTTTTTTACGGTAGTCTTTAAACATGCTTTTCCCATATCATTTAAACTGTAACGGAGTCTAAACACGCACATTTCATCCAACTATTAAATAAACAAACAAACAATACAGTGACAGTAATTGGTTCTATAGATAAAGACGACCATGACCATACTGGAGAATTGTTTGGGACTAAGCAGATCTATACTGATGCATGAAACACTTTTCATGCATTTGGTCCTTTTCATGTAGGACCAAAATAGTAGGACTATTCTAAATAAAAGTTTTTAGAATATTAAACATCTGTTTTCTCTAAAAATAGAAAATAAAAAAAGGTTAGGTTAGTGTGAGATGGTTATGAATATGTACATTTACTCTACTGACAATAAGAAGAGAACGCGATTCATTTTTGAAATATCAAATTCAAATCTCTAGTTGATTGATTTATTTGAACTAGATAGAAAGTCTGGATTCAAATTCAGCAGCATAATTATCAACCAAATATAATGACCCAGTTCTCTGGCTCCACCATAATGTTGTACTTCAGGTGAGTTTGAATATTGGCCTGCATAAAACAGTTATAGGTTCACTATTTTTCTCCATAAAGGATTTTGTGACGTTAAAAACAACAAAACCCAGCTTGTTTTGGACTGCCATCGTTAATGTGTCATTACACGTCTCAGGGTTGAGTTACGGCTGTTGGGAAACCGGAGGCACTCCTTCAGAGGTGGAACTGGGTCTGCTGGGGACTTCACCGTGGGAGGAGCCTCCACATGCGGATTACCGAGCGTTTCACCTATGTATCCGCCGCGGAGGACGTTAAGAAGCTTGCTTACATATAAGCATACTGTTTCTAAAGTGGGGCCGTGTGGGGCTGGGGCCGGGAAAACGCGGATCTTTAATCCTTAGGGGACGCGCCGAGCGTGCGTTTGTGTTTTCAGACCTGCTGCCGGTCGACGCCGCTCTCACTTCTGTGCGCTCCTGTTCAAAAACGGAGGAACCGTCCAAATCCGACGGTAAGAAATAAAGAGAGGGGGGGCTCTAAGCACACCACGTTGAGTGTTGTTCTTTTAGTTTGTGATCTGACCCTGACATTTGTGACAGTTGCGGACTGGGTGATTGATGTAGGTGACGTGTTGGTGGAGGGGTTTCGGACTCTCCAAAGTGCGGCCGTGTGGAAACGGACCCGGTAAAATGACAGCTTGTGTCACATCCTTTTGAAGTTGGAGAAGTGAAAAGAGAAAGCGGGTTTCTCTGTGCAGTGAACGCAGACAGAGTAGATGCCACCCGTCTGTAATCACAGCTCGGTTTGGCCACCGTGCGCAGTCAGTAACTGAGCGCCTGCTCCAGAACGCGCTCCCCGTACCTGGTTTCATAACTTGGAAGAATCGTGCGGCCTCTTTACGTGACAAATGTTGCCTCAGACTTTCTGTTGCTGTTGTTAAAGTTGCTTTACCGGCCTGAGATGCGGCTCCCTGCGGTAATGAACCTGCGGTGGAGTGGAGACTCCGGCGCAGCGCGCAGGTGTTGGGTTACCTGTAAACACCAGCGGTGTGTCATGGCTGCTCGCTCTGGCTGCTTTCCTGTTCAGCTGTTCTCTTCTAGTCGATACCACTCACAATCACCTGGTCTCTAGGGAGCCTGCGAGGCTTGCAGCAGAAAGGGAAAAACGACTGTTGTTCCTGAAATAGAACTTTCTGTTTAGTTAGTGTGTTTTCTTCTTTTGGATACAACAATGACGATGGTTAATCTTTTTTGTGTGCTGTTTTATGTTCTTCTTCATTTTTAAAATCAGGAGGTTTATTAAAATCACCCTTTTTAACCTAAAGTCCTAACCTAACTACCTGCATGGCGACTGTTACAATTCACAGATGAAGGTTTTGCATTTGTAACAAAGTAAAATGAATGTTTTGTTTGGTTGCTGTAGTAATGTTCTCTGGCAAATTCAGGAGGTTTCATGCTGTTCCCTGTGTGGACAGACCCACTCCACCAGCACACAGCTCAGGCTGAGGGGGGTTTGGCTGTTGGGTATCAACAGGGAGGGGACAGAGCAAAGACAATCCAGTTTCATTAGAATTAGAACAAGTGCTTTGATTTTTGAAAAAAAAAAAGGGATTTTCCTTTTTAAGCTAGAGCTGTTTGAAGTAATTGTAGACAATACACAATAGCAGAAACAATAACAAAACACCTTATCAGATGATATAGAAATTGTTATTTTGACATAGACTAACTGAACTAAGTAACTTTCTCAAAAAGGATACAGATATATCAGCGCTCCTATGCACAATGTGTAATTGTACTTAAGTGATTTCTACTCAAATTGTGAAGTTCAAAGGGGTTTCGGTTCTACTCCTACTTTCTCTTTTAGAGGGGTGACCATCAAATTCTCCATGTGACAATGAAACTCAGGCTTTATGAAGTACTTTCAGAGGAATGAGAGGAATGTGGAGTCGATCAGTCTTTGGGCCGAATATCTGTGATTTGCATGCAGGATTCAAGTTTGTTTGAGAATGTTGACTGACACGCACACTGAAACCTACAACCAGGAGCTTCCCACACAGGACATCTGTGGGCCTCTGCTAGACTGTGAATAATGGTCATACTAATGTGATTAGATGTAAAGGACCAGGTCACAAGTTGGGATCTTGTTTGCTTGAGCTGGCTTGTTGGTGACTTTTAGTGCTGTGTGTGAAAAAGAAAGTATCATTACACGCTCTATATTCTTATTATATGGTTACTTTGGCAGTCAACGTGTGATTAATTACTGTTTTATTTCAAGCATGAAGAGGACCAATAGTTTCTTTGGAGGCAGGTCTGTTAGGTAGGACAGGAATCATTTGAGAAAATTCTCAGCAGAGTACAGGTGCTGTGGTTTCCATATCAGCAGGTGATTGGGTTTCATTTGTCACCCTTTCCTTACTTAAATGAGCCAGCTTTATTTCCCCTGTTTAGACTTAGCTCCAACTACCACGTCCTGATGCTGAATCTAAAAACAGACAAACATGCTTCACACACTGGCAATGACTGCATCTCTACTCAAAACAAGAATTAATCTTTTAGTTTAATGCTTATTTAAAAATGGTCAGTATAATGAGAAATCATGTTAGTGCTGGGAAAGCAGACCTGAAAAAGAACATCCTTGTCCAAGCAAAAAATAATTAACTTATGAACTTAGTTAGAAAAAAAAAAATTATAGTAAATTTTGTATGCAGTATAGTGACATTAAATACACTGCCCACAATGTAATGGACACAAAACTGAATGTGTATTCACTTAGATTGGGTTTAGTAGTACTTTAAGGCTAAAGGGGAATTGGATTACTGCAGTTTTAATCATTAATAAATATACCATAGGAATAATATGCCATTGCTATAGATAAGAGAATAATATATTATTGAAATATACAATATGTAGAAAGCTCAAGGGTCATAGAGATGAAGGGTGTGGTAGATATCATCAGGTGCCTCCACTGGTTGGGACATGCTTGATGAGTTCACATGCAACACAGGCAGCAACAACAGTTCATGCGGCTTAGACTGTTATAAATACAGTAAATAAATCCAGTACCGTTCAACAGGAACTATATTGCCCTCCTTCGCCGCGGCTCTTTCACCCTCTGTTCCTGCTGTGTCCTCACCAGGAGTCCAAGCCTGTCCCTTCCATCTGCCAGCTAGCCCACACCTTCATGATTGGCCGAGGGGAAGAAATTATTTAAATTCCTTTCCCCTCTTCTCTATTTTGTTCTCCTCTGCTCTCAAGATATATCCTTTTCAGTTTATCTTTCTTTAGAAGTCTTATTGCCGGATTTTCTTTACTTGCTTAAGAAAGTTCTTTTAGCCAACAGTTAGCTAACAGTGTACAGCTTTCTGGTTTCCATGGGGATGCATAATAACAGATTTGAAAATTGCCAGTTACCAGCAGAACTCATTCTGGTAGTACAGCGTCCCAACTAGCAGAGAAATGTCCAGAAAGTGGTGTTTTTGCAGGAAAAAGCTGCGTAGAATATTCAGGAAGATGAAAGAAAGGCACTAGCAGGGTGTCTACCTCATGTCTTGTGTTTCTGTCAATGTCTTCTCTTGAGTGTTTTCTATAAAATGGAATAGAATTCTCAATTAACTGTAATCGCTGCTTTTATCTTTATTTTCCCCCCCTATTGGGCTCCATATTTGCATCAAAAGGGCCAAATATGCTACACTGGTGTGTTTCCGCAGTGGGCCTTTGTCTCTCTGACGAATGCCTTTTAACTTAACACACGTGCGTTATCTTCTGTCCCTCCCTCCGTCCGACATGCAAACATCGCTGTTTATCAGCAGGTGAGTTGTGATGCAAACAAGCACCGGAGGAAGCAGCCGGCGCAGAGATAGGATATACCCACACAAAACAGCCTTATCACCGACAGAGGTTTATTGTAGTGTCAGGACATGTGAACATGAAAGTACAGGGGGAATGATGTCACACTGAATCGGCACAATGTGGTAATTTAACCTGAGATAGTCACATAAAAGACGTGACCCACAGTTTGTAAAAAAGAAGAATGGAAGGGGGACAAAATAAGGAGAGCAAAGAGGTCATGTTTGCTTTTTTTTTTTTAAATGTGGGGCTAGTTTAGTTTTAGTTTCTTTGATGCCGGGCCATGATTTAGTCCTGTAATACTTAGCTGGATCTGAATGTTATGATGTTTAGAAAACTAAATAAACTGATTAGGTTTTGTGGAAGATAAATTAACAATTTTGTGTAATTATTTATGGCATTGGCATATGGATTTGTTGTTTTGATTTACTCATCTTTTCTCATCTCTGAAGACACCAGCATCCAAAAATCTCTCCAATTTAACCTGTCCACTGTGTCAAAATCAAACAAAATTAACTATTTTCAACAAAACAACAAGCAACCAGAGTTGGGTTTTAACTTACGCCTATGTGGGATGTTCGGACTTCAGTAACACTCCATTATTTAAAAATTCAGGACGGTGCCAGGGTGTTGATCAAATGAGGCTAATCTTCTATTTTCAAATGTATTTTACTCCATGTTCATGTTGATAGGAGATGTCCCCCATAGATGGTATTTCTTAATTATTCTTGCTTTATTAAAATGGAAGAGCAATTTCAGGGGGCTTTTTACAGACAGTTCTGTCAGAAGGTTAAAGAAACAAAGACATAATCCTCTCTGGTCCAAGGTAATGCCTCATGTTACCCGGTGATGAAAAATCAATATCGACGCATTCATGCAAGCGCTGACTTGTGCATATTTGGGTGAAGGATGACCTCATGGCGTACATTGACAGGAAACAGATTATAGTCTCATCCGTTCCTGTCTGTAAAGAGCCCCCTCAGCCCTCATCTCTTGGGTGTGGAGACATGTTAAGTTGAATGACTAGTTTCTCTGCATTGGGATAAAACTCTCGTTATGTATTGATCACATAACTTTAATCCTTTTGTTCAGATATTGAAATGGGGCCTTTTCCCCTTAGGCTCTTGGATTGGCTTTTGAATAGTGATTTATCTCTATTGCTTCTTCTTTCCCTTAAGCTAAACTTGGAGTGGGTGATTGAGTTTGGTTGCGTAAATGAACTTGGGAGTAAACACCCCGTTTGTAAAACCAGTTCTAAGATGACTGCGAGAACCGACACCCTTATTATGTGCATGTGAATCTTCACAGCATGCAGCAAGGGAGGAACACCATCAACTTGCATAACTGCCTTAGCTCATAAGCCAGTTATGGTCTTTTTTCGGCGCTGGGGGGGTTTGTGCTGTAAAAGAACCAACGACTGGTTCAGAAGGGGTACTTCATTCTTTCAGATAAACTTATTATTTTTAACTTTTAAAACTTTTACATTTTCAGCCACAGTTTCACAATCCAAACATTGTTTTCAGCAGGTTTTACTTATTTTAGGTTTTGCAGACAGCTGGCTGAAAGGTAAATAATTTTTTTCCTTGTTGTATCGAGATCTTCTTCAACAAATGTATTTATCTTTTTGTTATTGTGTAATCGGGGAAATCAGATTTATTTGATGATACCGCATGCTGGAGTTACAGGCTTGGAAGAAGTCAATACTTTTCATTTGTTTAATTTTAGTGTTGATCATTAAATTGAGATATAACATCCTTATGACTGCTGTGATGACCATGGTGGCCCTTCCTCACAAACATTTGCCTTCAGGTTTTTCAAAATCACAGTAGGATTTTTGTGGGTGAAATATACCAACATTGTCAGATTACCTGTTCTCTGAAGCTTGTAGAAGTGTATATAGCATAATATTTGTAATTGTGAGTGCTTCTTAGAGTAAAGTGGCCCCACATGATTCCAGTATAGCTCCACCTAAACACCACTCAGAGTATGTTTCTCTGTTTGACCTGCACATGTTTCAGGATGTGTCATTAAGAATTTGCTATCTGGAAGACACTTCTTCCTTTTCCTTCTGCTAACTCTGAAATGAGTAATAATAAAAAATGAATGTAGGAAAGGGGAATAGATATTAATGAATGGCCTTTTTTCTTTGGCTGTAGATTGGAGTCTGAAAGCTCTGACCGTGCTTTGTGTGGCCTCTCTGTGACTTCACCTGCAGACCTAAATATTTTAGCAGCTTGTATAACTTTAATGAGCCTGTTTGGCACCTTGGTTGTCATGGTCACTACGTTTTTTTGTATGTGAGTGCAGATCCATAGCCCGGGTCAACTGGACCTTCGCTTTGCGTTTCCCTTTTCATTTAAGAGCCTGAAACCAGTTTGATGTACACACCACTTAAGAAAAAACATAGCCTGTTCTTGACTCAGCCCATTTGATAGAGGCAGAAAGTCTCCTTAATGTGGATGGCTTCCTTTGGCAATGTGCAAAAAGTTCCAGTAGGGTGCAGTGGTATTTGACCTTGCACATAAATCCAAAGTTTTATGACAAAGAGATGCTCATGAATAAATGATAGAAGTTAAACACCTCTGCATAAACACAAAAGATCATTAAGGATTTTTGGAGAGAGGGCCAGAGCAAGATGAAGTCATTAAAAGAGCCAAGACCACCGACTGAACTTGCGAATGTGGGAAACAACATAATGACGGTGATAGAATTCTGATATATTTAATTTGTTTCTACTGAGTTGAAGTTTCCATGCAAAAAGATTTTTTTTCATTATTAATTCATTATGATCAGATGTAAAAAAAAACTGACTCTGACAGTTTTAAAGTTTTTTTCTCCTTATTTAAAGGTTGTCTGAATAAGACTCAAATTCTTGTCTAACAAGAAAGTTCATCTTCACGCCAAGTAAAGGGTGTGCCCTGCCTTCCAGCTATTTTTCCTGACCACACCTTTGTGTATGAAACCCTCTGGGATAGCAAACAGCTGACAGCGTTAGTAACCAGATCTGGTAAAAGAGAAAGAAAGAGAGAAATACAGAAAGAAGAAAGACAGAAGTCCTGAGGGCAGCTTTTGTTTTTTATTCATATTGTTTGTCAGCCCAGGGTTTCTTTTCTGCTTTTGATTCTTTCACAACTGATCTAATGGTTCATGTTTACCTTGGGAGTGCCGGGGTTCAATGAGTACCACCGGGACTCCCGATCCCACAGAACCGACGCACGCTAATATCAGCAGAATAATTGATAAGTATCTCCTCGAACAGCTTTCAGTGCTTTGCATTTCTGCAGTCCGGGCAGGATTCCGTCACTGAAGAAGCCAAACTCAACTTAAGTAATGTTGCCTTTTGTCAAGCTAGTTGAACAAATGTCAACAAAATTCAAATGGGTTCTTTAATTTTCTAAAGAAAGTTAAAAGGTGCTAACCACCACCACACCATTGTGGAGTAAATTTTTATTTAAAAGTTGTCTAAGAACATGATTAAACACATGGAGAAAAGAAAATTAATCAAATAAATAAAAAAAATTAAAAGAAAAAATGGTTGCAAACATGTTTTTATGAATACTGGTGCTGTTTTATGTTTTTTATGCTCTGATCTCTGAAAGGAAGACGGCTATTAGTCTTGCTTGTTCCGGTTTATCTAGTTTGATGTTGTCTGACTTTGGGCACATGGGTGTGTTATCAAATTGCCATAATTGGGTAATTTAATAACAAGAAATCACAAAAATCTATTGAGGCAGGTGAAGGGAATGCTAACTTGCACAACACTACATATAAACATTCGGATTACGATACACTACTGTATACCAGGACCAACTGTTAGACTCACACTGGTGGGTTATGTTTTCTCTGTTTTGACAAATGTTCTGCTGTTTTTTGAGTTAATCTGGAACACGTGGGGCACTGAGCGCTCTTCCTCTGTGTGGCTGGAAATGAGGCCATGATTTAGGTCATGGCTTTTATGAGCAAACTTTTTGGATGAAAAAGAACAATGTACTCCCTAAAACCAGCTGTTTTTCATATTGAATCGAAATCCTTCAGACTTTCACTGGAGCCTTACAAGGTGTTTGTACGAGGCATCAGGTGTGGAGCACTCAGCTGGTAAGCACAAGTCTTGACCTTTTTGGCCACTGGACAAAGGCAGAAATTTACTACGCCAAATGTTGGAGTTGTTAGCGGCGCATTGTGGTCTGAGAGGAGCTTATCACTAATCCGGCTGTTTTCAGTCGACTTACTACAAAAAACACAACAAAAACAACTTTAGGAAGTTCCACTGAAGTTTGAAGTTCTACTTTTCACCTCTGGCAATGATTTGTTAGATGGGGACAGATTTCTTCACTTTCCACTTTCCTTTTTTTTTTTAACCGCTTTCTCCTAGTGGAGTTGCTGAGGGGCTTGGCCCGATCCCAGCAGGCTTGCCAGCTCGCCAGTCCATCACAGGGCCGCACACACACACAGACAAGCACACACACTCTCATTTAACCATTCACCAGTGAAGCTAACATGCATTTGGATGGTGGGATGAACCATGCATACACTGGAAAAACATGTTAACTCTATACAGAGAGGCCCCATTGTGAAGCCAACTCCTTCAGTAGTTGAAACAAATGAAAATACATTTCTGAATCATCAAAGAATCCCTGTAGTAAACATGAGAATCTTTGGAAAATTTTGCAAATGTATTAAACACGATGGAAAGACCCATTCTTTTCATTAAAAGCTGAATTTAGAGTTAATGATACACTTTAGGTCTCTGAGTTTAGCTTATCCTTTTAGATAGAATCAGTTTTCATCTGTGTGTTATATGGAACCCAAACTTTGAAGAAGTCCTTGTTAAGTTTGACCCTGTACAATGCTGCTGTTGGTCTGATGGATTCCATTGTATTCGCGGCCTTGGCTGTAAATTGTAAACAGAAAATCTTTTCTTCTTGGTTGGATTTTGTGAATTATTTACCTGGTTAGAGGTAGAAAACAACACAGCTTAAGACAAACAAACAAAAACCTCTATAAATGTTTAATCTCATGGTTTATTCGTTTGAATTTCTATATTAATAGAATTATTTATCAGAATATATCAGTTAAGACTTTTTTTATCAGATCTGATTTAGTTAGTTAGGAAAGATAAGCATCTTCAGAAAGCATTTGTCAGGCCAAAAATAAGACACTTACAGACTTTCGGATTTCTCCCAGTGTTGTTGAATGTAACATGATTGAATGTCTAAATATGTCATGGCACAAAATCAGCCAATGTGTTTAAATGACTCCTCTTTGGCACTCAAATGCACACACACCACCTCTTTCCATCTGTCACCTTGTGACTTTCTCTGTTTGCACATTGCTAGAATATATGATTTGAAAGGAACGCACATTTTTTGCATTGCTACCCTTCAAAACGTCAACTTGAGACACAATAGAACTTAAAAAAGTATGTGATATTGTAGTTATAACAAAAATCTAGGTTTGTGAATATTTTGAGAGTGCTGCATCATGTGATCCAGTTCTGAGAATGGATGTTACTGGAGCTAAAAGGATGTTGTAATGTCGTTGGGGGGGGGCTTTCGTCTGAGAGTGATACTTTCACAGTTCTAATTGAAAGGGACACAAGTTTTTTCTAGCTGGTGGATGAATCAAGGGAACGTGTCAGAATTCTGTTGCTTCTAAAGTGCTCAGTTGGAGCAGATTTCATCTTTATTCTTTAAACACAGAGCACTGTTGGTTGCTGGTATTTTTCTCCTCACACCTCCTCCTCTTCAAGGCTGAAAACTCTTTTTTTTTTCCTTTTCCTTTTTCAGTCCCTCCCATACCCGCGCTCTTTTCCTCCTCCCACTCTGTAACCTCCTCCTCTCCATCTCCATCCAAGTGGTTTTCGGAGCAGCTTACTCATGTCCAGTCATTTCCCACCATGCTTTGCCTTTCGCACACACTCATTTCCCACTCCTTCCTTGATGTGTTTTTGTGTCTTTTTCCTTTGACAACAGGACAAGAATGACATCCTGGCCTGCTTAGCCTACCGTCCCTGTTCAAAATGACCCAAGGAAGGTGAGAGAACCACTTCATGAGACACACACTCGCACACAGTCCTCCACACGCTCTCCACAAAGTTTTTTTTACATTCCTTCTCAAGAATTCAAGCCGGCCAGCCTCAGTTCTAACTGAAAGCAGATGGTTAAAGTTTGACTGTGCGCCTTGTTATGGTAAATGCAAAGTCAACTTTAAGGGAAGACATGAGCCGTGATTGGTTAAGAGGCACATTTCGGGGCTGGAGCTGGTAGCTGTAATTTAGCAATCGTGGCGTGCAGCTGCTGTTGTGGTGAAAGTCCTCACAGTCATGTGCGGCGCGGGTGCTTATTTTCATCCTGTCACTGTGCTGGTGTTCTGCTACAGATACACTGTAACACGCCATCCTTTGGCTGCTGGAAAACTGTTTGCAATCCGACATCGTCAGTGGAGTGGATCCGTTTAGTAGTTTGTAACTTTAATAAAATAGTTGAACAGCAACAGAAGAGATTGCAATTTATGTCCTATAGATGAGTGCTAAAGTGTGTGACCCTTGTGATGTTGATTGTTGGACATACTGTGAAGTGGATCAGGATAAGCATTAATTTGAACAAGGTTTGCATAAACCTTCTTTCTAGCTAGCTCTCCTCGTTCCTTACCTAATGAAGATTTTTTTCCGCTGGTGAAACAAATGTTTAAAATTTAAATGAATTAAGCTGATTACAATTTCTGTTTATGCGAAATAATTATTATTATTTGCAAGTTTTCTGCAAGTTTCTTCAACAATGCTGAATCAATTGGAATTTTTTCAGAGAAAAAACTTTGTATGAGTCAGAAGAACTCCAAAATTAGTTTTGGATTTTCTTTTTCAACAGACAAATTTGGATTTTGCAATACTTGTGGCAGAGAAACAGTTTTCGCTTACAGGGGCTTATTTATTTTTCATGTAGACTCCATGGATTTAGAATGACTTGTTACTCTGTTTTTTTTTCTCAGTGTAGCTTACAGTTTCTTGTTTCCAGTTCCATCATTTGGAAATTCTTGGTGAGTCAATAGTAAAATGATTAAATCATTTTAATCAAATCTTGAGTACTGTGTTATAACAAGCTCTATTCAGTGGATTTTACTACAACTGTGAATGGACTTCTCATAACACAAGCTATATCTGGTGCATTTTAAGATGACAGCTGGCATAGATATCTACAGTTTGTCAGTTTGTTCTTCCCTGATTATATCAATATTGATTATTTATTAATGTATTATCAATACATTGTTATTAAATGTAGTGTGAAATGATCAGACCCAGAAACTCACTTTAACAACAAGTTCTTAAACTTTTTGAAGTGAGTAGGTGTAATGATATATTCTCTGATATTTCTGTCTGTGAGAAGCTACAAAAGCAGAACCCATTTGCATAAGAATCTTTAAGATACTATCTGTGTTTACAAAAAAAAAAAGTGAGACATGAAGCAGGTGCTGCAGAGACGTTGGTTTTGAACTTATTGAACCCCAGCCTGCAACATCCCTGGCCTGGATTTGCACACTGCTATTGGCAAAGGATTATGCCCCCATGTTTGCATTCATCTTTTGTGGCTTTTTGTGCTTCTCTGGAAGTTCTGTACATCCCTTAATGTCTGCTGAATTTGGGTTGAACAGGCAACTGGTGCAGGGGGCTTACCCAGACGTCTCTCTCTCTGCCTAGTGATAATCTCCAGGCCCTACTGGGTGATCCCCAGGCATTTCCAGACTAGGAGAAATATATATTATCCTGATGGCCATCACAAACGTTTTCAGTCTACACACAGGAAATAAACAGGGGTGAAATTAAAATCTTGACATCTTTTTTTCTAGGATCTCCAGGCAAATTTATATTTTTGTGTTTTAGCTCTATAGCAGCTCAGATGTTCCTGTTTTTTTGGAAAGCACCACATTTCTTTGGAAGAATACTTCGGTGTTCACTCAGAATGAATCTCGCCAGTAATGTCCTCTCTGAGGGAAGCAACAAATTAGTTCCATCTTGTGGAGAAAAAGTGGGCACTTTCCTGTTTTGAGTTTAAGTGTTGGATGTTTTCAGCAAAGCTTCTCTCGGGATATTTAGTCTAAAAACATATATTCAGGCATGCAGACAAACCTGGCTGGAAATGCAGACTTTGCCTAACAAAAATATTGACAGAATGTCTCGGAATGAAAATGATACAAACAAAAATCAATCTTCCTTTTTTTTTTACCCACCCTACTCTCCATATGTAGCCAAAGCCGATCACGGCCACTTGTCTGCCATATGATGTCAAATGTTAGTATAATGAAAGGGATGTCGGGGGGCTGCTGGAATCCGCTGTGGGTGTTCATGGCATTCCAAAAACAATTTGACAGTTTAGTGTGAAGACTGGCCGGTAGCTCGAAAGTCAAGCGTTGTGTGTGTGTTTCTTTCCTCTCTTAAGTCATCTCACTATGCCTCCTTTTGTTCTCTCTTCTGCATGCCTCTCATAGCTGCTGTCCAGCCATGCAGAGGCACAGAGCGAGGGCTGTCTACTCTGTTGCAACCATATTCATAGCCATATCATGTCATCTGTGCTGTTGTATCATCATGCAACCTTTTGCACTTGACGGTTTTATAATGTCTGCTTTATTTTCCTCTCTCAACAGATTCCTGATGTTTATTCCTCCCCCTGAAGTTATGGTTGCACCCAGTGAGCACTCAGCAAAGTCCTCCTTCGCCGTCCTATGACATGATTTAACCCACGTGACATGGTCAGAGCGATGGCCTCTATGGTTGCCAATGGAAACCGAGACGAGCCGTCTCTGGTCTTGAAAGGGGTGGACCCAGAGACCTGCATGATTGTGTTTAAGAACCACTGGGCTCAGGTAAGTTCTGACAAGAAACTGTTCCGCTACTTAAAACCGACAGGTGGAGATTTGGTTTAATTACACATTATAATTTGAATAGTTTATACTTGTCAAAGGTTGCATGTTTTTCTGAGTAGTTCTAGATTTTCTCAACTTCTCAGGTCACTTGTACATGTGGCTTTAACTATCTGTGATTCCACAAGAAAAGGGTGCCACATAACCCTTTAAAATCTGATCTAGATAAAAAAAATAGACACAAGTTTGAAGTCCTTATTTGGCCCTTTAACAAAATATGAAAAAAATATAAATATTTTTTTAATATTCATAGTTTATTACTGTGCGATAAGTCACAGTTTTGAGCAAAGTTTTTACCATTACTTGATGTCAAAAGGTCTCAGATGCAAAACATTTCAGAAACTGTATCAAATATGTTACATATGGCATTATAGGGCTAAAATGTCACATTTACTTCTCAGCCGTTTAAGCAACTATCTATTATATCAAAGTTGGATCAACAAATACTTAGAGTGCAAGCTTGTTTTCTTCAAAACATACACTCTCCCTAGCTGCTGAGTCCAGCCCTAACAGTCGAAACTGACTCCAGTAAACTGCAGTGTGGTGAGGGCCAGTGGAATCTTGGCAGGGTGTCGCAGGCTGTTTCAGACTCTTGGCTCATTGCAGCAGCATGTGTCCCTGCTCACCCCCATGGGACCTGGAGGCCTACTAACCCTATGCCTCCCACACTGAGCTGAACAGTCAGCTCATACTGACTGAGAGTGAAAATGCCCGAACTATATGTGTGTGCATATACAAAAATATACATAGCGTACAGTAACAATCAGAAACAATCGGTTGGTAACCCAATATGATCTGCGTTTACACCTACATGAATGGATGATTTTCTGTGTGGATCTGACTCTTACTCTAAATCAAGCAGAATTCCTCAGTGGCCTTATTAATGGATTACCACGAAGCAAGCTTGCAGGGATTAGCAGCGTGAATTGTTTGAAAGTGGTGGGATTTTAATATGAGCGCGTATGCTTCGCTCTTAGCCTTTCATAGTCACTCTCTGCTCAGAAATATGCTGTGCCCAGACATTTAAGCTGTGGAAAAAAGAATTACCTTTGAATAATGGAAAGCAATTGTAAAGAGATTATTTTATTTGATCAAAAATATTTTATTCATTCATGCAATTGTCTTTGTATTACTATACTTTCAATTCAACAAGTGAGTTTAGCTATAAAAAATGTCAAAAGGAGCAACTGAACCCACAGATGTAGTTAAGGTAAATTTTGGAAACAGTGAAATGAACCCTGTGAGAGGTGGCATTTGTCTTCTTCTGTATTATACATCTTCGTTTCACCAGAAGTGAATATAGCTCAACCCACTTTTAAAACAGCCTTTGACTGTAGCCTTTTTCTTTAATTTGTCCTGCAAGTAAAATACTTTTAACACTTTCTGAATACATTTTCTGAGGCTAAAGAAAAAGAAATCCTGGATCTGAATCACTTTCAGGTTGAGTATCGGTAAAAAATAAATGCAAATGTATTTATTTTCAAATTATCCTGCGAATGAGCCAACAAATGGCAACAAACTGACGTAACCAGTCACATAGCCTCCTTGACAGTGATACAATTTCTCAGATTTCCGTAATGACTTGAGAGACAAATCGGGGCTGGACTTGCAGCCGCAAGAAAACAAGGCCAAGGCCCATTGGGCTAAAGCTGGGATTTCAAACTGCGTTCTCTTGTTTCCATTAGCTATGCTGGCTTCCCTCATACACAGAGAGTTATTGTCATGGCTGCAGCGTCAGGCTGGGGACACTGGCTCCATTATTGTGACACTGGTTTCTACACAGTGGGCACACATGCGAGGGACAGGAAACACAAAGGGCTGTTTCATTCAGACTTTATTTGTACTGTGCTGCTGGTCTATTTACACCCAGTTTCTGCTGACAGTTGACCAGTCAGTATGAGTGGAAGGACTGTACCTGTTTAAGTTCTGAGGGTATTATGTTTATAGTAGCATATAAATATTGTATATACAAAAACAAAATGTAGATTTGATAGTTTCCATGATTTAGTATATAATCTAAGTTTGACTCCCAATTATTAACCATCAAACACACTGCAAATATTGTATTGATAGTATAGCCTGCAACAAAGAAGTTTAAATGTAGCTGTAACAGAGATGTGGCTTATAACTCTAGAGATTCCATGAATGTATTTTGGCTTTGTGTTTGTAGCTGATAGTGACCATGCAGCATTAGAAGTTAACATGAGTGAAATCTCTCTGACAAATGGAGTTACACTCAGAGCCAGCAGCTCACCGTTTGCAGAGTAAAGATTCTTTTTAACAACTGTTTGCATTGTTACAGCTCCTGACCTTCATTGAAAAATTATTTTTGTGTTGTGTCCTCATCTGCGCTCCAAGCTTGTCCCTTTTATCTGCAACATATCTTATGATGATCCAAGGAGAAATGCTCTGATCACCCCCGTCATTGCTCTGCCAATTTGTTACTGTCCGTCGGCCAGTGTGTCTAATCTTCAGCTCTTAGTTCAGGATCTTACTGTAGCCATTCAAGAGCATTGAAACACTTAAATGTGGGAGCCTCCTTCACACTGGCATGCGCACAGACCATAACAGATGTGTTCAAATCGTGTCACTCCTGCAGCACAGCATAGAAACCAGCCAGGACGCACATTTTATAAAAAGGAATGTTTGCAATAACTAAAATTTCATTAAAATTGCACTAAAAATCTGCCTGAAAATTTCAAGAGGATACAAAAGGAGATACCTAATTTATTCATACTTATAGCAACTGTATTTTATTAATCAGTTATTAAAAGTTAATGACTAATGACTTGGCGATCCATCTGTCTTTTTCTGTAGGTGGTGAAGATCCTTGAAAAGCATGATCCCCTGCGCAGTGGCTCCTCTCTGCCTTCCCTGGGTGTCATCAACCTCAGCTCCTCCAGCGGTCCCCGCTTCGGCCCCATCCCTGGAGATGAGGCCAGCGCTGTGCAGAATTATGTGGAGCACATGCTCTTCCTGCTGATGGAGGAAGACTGCGGCGAGGCGGGAGCCATGGGCCCCATCCTGGAGTTCGTGGTGATGGAGAACGTGATGGAGCGCCTCTTCGTGTGGAGCCTCCGCCGGGAGTTTACAGACGACATGAAACTGGAACAGCTGAAGATGTATGAGATGCTGGTCGTGCAGGCGCACCAGCCTCTGCTGCACCACAAGCCCATCCTGCGGCCGCTCATGATGCTGCTGTCCTCCTGCTCGGGCACCGCGGCGCCCGCCGTCGAAGCCGAGCTGGTGCTGCTCCTGAACCAGCTTTGCTGCGTTCTGGCTAAGGACCCCTCCATCCTGGAGCTCTTTTTCCACACCAGCGAGGATCAGGGAGCCACCAACTTCCTAATCTTCTCCTTGCTCATCCCCTTCATACACAGGGAGGGCAGGGTGGGGCAGCAGGCCAGAGACGCCCTGCTGCTCATAATGTCGCTGTCTGCTGAGAATGAGCGCGTGGCCAGACACATCGCGGAGAACACGTACTTCTGTCCGGTCAGTCCTCAATGAAGACGCTCCTCATTCTGCATCACAGTTGTTCCAACATAGGCAGATGGAATCATGAACCCACTTGCAACAAAGAAACAAAACATCAGCCATTGATGTAACAAATGTCCAAGTTTCTAATCCCAAATGAAGACCACAAGTGACCTGCAGCAGCTAAAGCTGTGAAAATGTGTTTTGATGTGCTGCCAGTTGAGATGTTGCTGAAATTGCAAAGTTGCACATAAATTGCAAGTGTTTTGATGAATTTAATTTGGCACAAAAAGAAAAGATTTAACGTTACTAAGTTTGGGATTGTAATTGTGTTAGTGTATCCAATCTAAATGTAGTCGAGAAAAAAGCCACTGACCGTTTTTACAGTCAGTTGTCAGCTAATAATTTTACATCAGGTTGAGGTATCTTATTAAAATGCCAAATCTCCCATTTTCCCCAGGTGCTGGCCACAGGCTTGAGTGGCCTGTACTCATCTCTGCCCACCAAGCTGGAAGTTGCCAGTGAAGAGTGGCACTGCCTTAGCAAAGAGGACTGGCTGCAGATGCCACCACTCGTCCAGTTTCTCAACTCACTGGAATTCTGCAATGCTGTTATTCAGGTGAACGTGCGACCGTAGCCCTGTCGCCCACTGCTTTTTGGACTTCTGACGTGGTGACCTTTGCATTTTGGCTGCTTCTGTCTCGTTTATTTGAAGCCTAATGTTTAAATGAGAGGTTAATTTGACTAAAAACTGCTCTTTGGACAGGGGCTTGTTAACTCTAAATTAAGGATCCACTATTGTTTATTTTACTGTAAATGAGGCAGTAACATGGAAAATTGGTATGCTTTATTGAATGTATGAAAACCAGTCAATGAGACTATAAATGCAACAGCAACATGTCCACTGAGTTAAAAAATTAATACATTTCTACATTAACTTTCACCTTGAAGACTAAGAGACTTGTCCCATCTTTTATTCAGGATCTTATATGAGATGGAGCTTATATGCACTACCTTCTGTTTCATATAAGATCTATTAACAAGTGGCTGCAACTCTGTCTGACTCATTTCTCTTTATGTTAACTGTTCACAGGTGGCCAACCCTGCTATCAGAGATCAGCTGGTGGCTTACATCTATAAAGGTTTCCTGGTGCCAGTTCTAGCACCTGCACTGCACAAGGTTGGCCTCTCCTGCCTTAGATAGGCATGTACTCTGTACTCTGTAGAACAGAATACATGCCTATACCAGACCAAAAAAAATTACCCTAAACTTTACCCTGATCCAATGCCTGATTGTTAAATTATTTTTAAAGTTGTTTAAGTAGATATCATTACTAAATGACATATTAGATATTATCACCCATCTTCCCTCTTTTAAGTATGTATGTATTAATAATTTGTTGCATTTCGCCTGGCTCAGGTTTCGCTTGTCTTGACACTAATGCAAATGTTCACTGCTTACTCTGAAAGCTCACCTTGGAGGAAGTGATGACCACCACAGCATACCTGGACCTCTTCATAAGAAGTGTATCTGAGCCAGCCCTGCTGCAAACATTCCTCTCCTTCATCCTTGTCCACCAACATGAGAATGTGCATATTTTAGACACGTTAGTCAGCCGCATCAACACCCCTTTCCAGGTATGACACACACATCTATGGAAACAAACTTTGTCTTGGAAATTGGCTTGTCTGTCTAACACATTTTAGCACATGTTTAAAGAGCCAGATATTGATTGATTTGATTTAAAGCTATGTGTAGAAACATTGGATTAATTTGGATACCCCTTTCAATGCCAGAACCACAGCAGGCTTTTCTAAGTGTTACAAAATGGGCCTTGTATGATGAGACACATCCTCTTGTTCAAACTATAGGCAGGATTTAGTCATTTTTATATAATAAATACCTTATAGACAGACCGTATTAAGCAACTACTTTCAGCATCCTAATTCACCAACTTCTCTCCTAATTGAGATTTTAGAAAGTAGTGTGAACAGTAACTATATCATTTGCATTTCCTTTTTTATTTGATATGGTGGGATATTCTTTTTGTTCCTTTCCAGCACTGTGAAACTAGGAAAAGTTCTCATTATTTCCAGTGTTAACAGTCCAAAACCTGACACTTTATACAAGAGGTACATCGTGATGAGTCAGCTGTGACTCAGAATCTCACTCAGGTCTGACTTCACGCTGAAGTGACTTCTTAGTCACAGTCGAACCTAAATCCGTACCCATTTCTATTTTTGCATTTCACTGAACTGGATTTTGTGTCCTGCTGCCCTGCATATTTTACGTGTCCCTGCTTAAAAACACCTAATTTAAATGATAAGGTTACTATCAAGCCCCTGCTGGGTATGATAAAGAGCTTGTTAGCCGTCTCCCTTATTTAAATCAGTTTTGTTGGGTCAGGGAAACATGTAAAACAGGACAGGGGACTTGACAAACCAGCACTATCCTCACTGTCAAGTATTTGTGATTTTTTTTGTGCAGTTCCCCACTTGAAAGGGATAGTCCTCCTTATCCCAACTGGATTTCACTCAGTGAACAGCCATTTCATTGTCTTTCATTATTTTTATTCATTGAAAGTTGGCGGTCAGCAGGTGAAAAACCTCAAAAAAAAGAAGGTCACACAAAATCAATTAATCATTTCAGATTATCCAAAATCACACATTAATTTAAGCATTTCAGCCCTTTTTAAATAAAATATTTCCCACCATGTTCTAACAAAATATATCTCTTTTAAACACATCAATTTAAACTTATTTTTTAGCCAAATTAAGTTGATAGATTTTAGCCAAATAAATTAAATCAATATTTTTTATTGCCAAATTATTTTTACATGTTTTTAAATAATGTTTTAACCAATATTTTTACTTTGTCTTTAACAGTATTTTTTAACCAAAAGATCTTATAATAAACATTAAATTAATTTTAGTCATACATGTTTTTATCTTAAGATTACACCCAAACAAATCAACTGATATTTTCAACTCATGTATTTATAATTTTTAACCAAGTTAATCTTGTATTTTAGCCAAAATTTGAACAGTTGTTTAGCAAAATAATAGATTAAATATTATGTTTTTAGCTAAATTAAATATTTTAGCAAATTATAGTTTTTAATTTCTACAGTTTGAAAGCTTTTAAAGTTATCTTATACAAGTTAAGAAAAGCAAAATGTGCTTCTACACAAATGCAGCTATTAAACCATCCTTTTTTAAATCAATTTTTCACATATCAACATAAAGATTTTTTCCACAAATAATAACCCACAGCAGTCCAACCACAGCCCATTCTTCTTACCGGTTGTCTTTTTGAGTTTTGAGTAGAAGGACTTCTTTGCACAATCACACTGAGCTGAAACTGCTCCAAAAAGAGCAGTTCTTGGTCTTCTCCTTCAGGCTTACCTGGCACGCCCAAATTGCTGGGAGATTTGTTTCACCTGGTGCCTCCCTGCTGATGGGAAAGGAGGAGGGGCTACCAGGCAGCTTGACAGAACACTCACTGTAATCTATTTCACTTTTGATCAGGCTATCATTTACAATGCGAACACTGTGTTTTTGATTGGAAGGCTTGTGAGATCGTACATTTATGTGGAATATACAGTGTTAATAGATAATGCTAGAAGAGGGTTAGTTGTTTATGATGTTCTGGGAATTCTCTTCAGAAAATGAAAATGTTGTTTTTATGAGTTGATTTCATTTCCGCTGTATAAGCTAAAAATCCTCATCAGATTTTCTTGTCATTCCTTTCCTGCCATGAAACACTTCAGTTGGGCACCGTGTCGCTGGCACTGTTCCGCACCCTCATTGGCTTATACTGTGAAGATGTGATGCTGCAGCTCGTATTGAGGTGAGTTTCACACACGCTGACAAACTCATTTATGATGCATGGCACGTCTAATTGGTTTACAACATGATGAGCTTTTACTACCCACCTCCCACCGCCACCATCTGTCAGCTCACAACCCGTTCTCGGGCTTCCTACTACAACCACCCATTGGTTTTCCCAACATTCCTTTTCATCTGCCCCCCCCCAGGTACCTGATCCCCTGCAATCACATGATGTTGAGTCAGAGACGCGTGGTGCGGGAGAGGGACTTCTACTCAGGGTCAGCAGCCAAAATTCTGGCCTTGACACCTTCGTGCTGTTCTCCTGATAACAGTCCCCCACCCCTCAGACAGCTGGAGTCCATTCTTTTTTCCAAGGGAGCAGAGGCTTCCAATAAGTCCACAGGTAACAAAGGATGAAAATATGCTCTTGTATATTAAAACAAAGGATTTTTAAAAACATAATTGTATTTGGACTTTCCACCATACAAAGGCATTTTATTTATCTTAGCATTTCAAATGCAGTGCATCACATCAAGCTTAGGGAGAAAATATTTAAACAAGTAGGAAGATATTTCCATTTAGTTTCTAAGCATCTGTTTAAAAGAGAAAAAACATGAAACAACAATTTACTGTAGATAAAAGTACACGTTTGATAAAAGTGTAGACATGTATAAAAAAGAAGAAGAAAAAGTTTAAGACATAAGATGGTCTATTGGTGTAAAGCTGTGGATAGTGACTGGCGCAGTGAGATGGAACAAAGCTGAGTTCTGGGCTGACCTGGTTCCAGCAGAGGGCAGCAGATGGACTCCACTTCCCTTGGTTCAGGTGGAACTTGGGCTCCATTTGTTCCGGAGGGTTTGAGACCGCTGCCAGCCTTGTCCTCAGCAAACATATTTAAGAGCCACACTTTTTAGGGAACATTTGACAAAAAGAGATTTACAATTCAATTACATTGTAAACGATTGTTGACTGCACGCTTAGCATGAGTTAATAAACCTGATCATGTCACCATTAATGACAGTACAAATGGGTTCAGCTGGCCTGACAGGTGTAACCTATGTGTCCTCTTTGCACACTGTTTAAGCATAACATCTCAGTAGCAGTTTGTAACAGGTTCTAGTAATATTTTCCATTTTTCAGATTAGCTGCAAGTTGAAAAAAATTCAGCAGGTCGAATAATTTATAGCTCCATTAAAGTCAGACAGTGAAAGTGGTGTGCAGTTGAGACCAGAAGAACACCAAACTGCCAAAATGGTAAATTATACACATTTAAAAGAAGTCAAATTGAAATAAAAAAGTATGATTTAGTCATGTTATAAAGCCGTAACATGTTCAAACATATGGTGCGCTGTAGGCTGTTGAACTGTATTTAATTGGAATATGAGATTATAACAGGGATGACTAAGTATTTTATCTGGTACTGAGATCTCCTGCTGTTTTGCTGTATTGCATCACTTTACCCCCTGTAGTTAAATGTCAAATTAATTATTTTGGCTGTGCGTGAGTGCTGCGATTCTATGCTTTGATATTTCATAATCTGTCTGCCTTTTGTAGGGGAACAAAAAAGCTCCTCAGAAGCGGATGATGGTACAGGTAACTCCTGCACCATCGGCTCAGAAATCTATCTGGATGTCAGTTATCTTCATTACCTGTGCGACGCCCGAATCAGCATCAGCAGCTGCATGCGGGCCTGCCAGGTGTGGTCGGCGCCGTATGACGGTGAGAGCCCAGCTCCGGAGAAATACCAGCCAGGTGTGCTTGAGGAGCCGGGGCTGAAGGGTCGACAGGCCCAGACTGGACTAAAGAGAGTCCCGCAGCTACTGCCGCCGCCCCGTAGACCGAGCACCCTCTCCAGTGCAGAGCAATCCTCCGTCCTGCAGCTGGAGCTGGAGTGGGATGACAGCTACGATGCATGTCCGGTGCAAACAGCCGAGGCTCCGGCAGAGAACAAAGCTCTGCAGCCTTCTCCCACAGAGACCCCCAGTCACATCCAGGAAATGAGAAGAACTGCCATCATGTTTGTTAAAGGCTCGTACATTGAGGAAAATGAGTTCCAGGATGATGTCATGGTATATGATCTTGTTGCAAAGAAAGACACGACGGAAACGGAGCGCACCAAGGAAGCTCAGCAGGACTCTGCAGAACTCTCCTTAAGAAACGGGCTGAGTCCAACACGTCCAGACTCAGATAACGGCAGGAACGTGTTAGAGAGCCAGGCCAGAGGTCCAACGGACTGTAACGCCAACCTACAGAAAAGCGCTGCCGTCGAGTCGGGCCAAGATCTTTTAGCTCAATACGAGGAGCTCATCCGTACTCTAGATCCTGAGGCGGGTGGAAAACAGGCCAGAGCGGATGGGGAGCTGAAGCTAAAGCCTGTCGCACCGATTGAGGATGAGGATGAGGAAGAAATGGACTTCACCTCCTTCTCTGCTGAAACTCCAGAGCCAGAGAAACTGCAGTCGCCCTTTGGGACGATTAACAGGTTTCGCAGTGGAAGCGCAAACAGAAGCACCGCCGTGCCTTTTACGGGTCAGTACACACGGTTTTGGATGTGCAGACGACTAATCGTTTCAGAATTACTACCGGTAAATGGAATTCAAATTGCTCTGTAAAAAGACATGTGCTCTTGGTGCAGGTCCGTTTGTGAGCGTGCTGCTGTCCCGTTTGGAGAACATGCTTTCAAACTCGCTCCACATCAACCTTATGCTGACGGGCATCTTGGCCCAGCTGGCCACTTACCCTCAGCCTCTGCTTCGCTCCTTCCTCCTTAACACCAACCTGGTTTTTCAGCCGACGGTTCGATCCCTTTATCAGGTAACAGGCATGTTTCAGTTGTGTCAGCTTGATTGCTAATGATGGGGAAACCTTTTGTTTTTCAAATGAACTGTTTTCAAGACTCGCAATTTAGAATTGTGAGTCATGAAACATGGGCTGAGCTTCAGTCACACAAGCGAATCCTGCAGAGGTAGAAACCATAGTTTTTACAATTTTTGTTTTCCAGGTGCTAGCCACTGTAAAGAACCAAATAGAAGAGCAGGCCGCCAGCAGGAAAGACTTTCCAGAGCTGATCACTGCTGCTCAACACTGGTTATTAGCAAGAGAGGCTTCATTCTTAACAGCAGGTGAGAATACACACGGCCAGTGTCTTCTGCCAAGCCCTTGATCCTTTGAATTAGCAATTTCCTGAAAAAAACATTATAATATCCAAACAAATCGGGCTTATATGCTTAGCTCCCAGTTTCCATGCCAGGTTAATTGCTGCAAAGCTGGTTTTACACCCATGTGTAATATTACTTAAATGTAAAATGATAAAACGATGAGCAAACATCTTTGCATTATACTGTAGCTGCATGCAGAAAACTTTGTTAGGATTGTTAGGAGATTTCAATAAATCTCAGGATAATCAAAGACCAAGTAAAAACTAGCCAAGACTTAGTTGCAGCTGAATTCAGGCAGTGCAGAGCTAAAAGGATGCCAGTGTCCTACTTTTAGGAACCGGAATGAATTCTTTATGATTTCATTAGGTTGTGAATCTTTTGCAGTTTAGTTACAGTCTAATTTGAGCCCTTGAGCTTTAGCAATGTTCTTAAGCAATATCCCTGTAGTTCCAGAGCTGTGGAGTTGTAAAAGCCCTCGAAAATGTCAAGAGGAATGGTTTGTTGAAAGATGAGGGACGGGGAAATTTAAAGGGAATATTTTATTTTTGCTTTATTAAACAGATCCTTCTCTTTTAAATGTTTCAGAAAAGAAGAACTCAGAACCACAACTTTTCTGTTCATGTCTGCAATTCAGACGTGTGCATGCAGTAACTGTACACTGTTTCACCTCTGTTTCATTTCATTCCGGTAACCTGTTCGTTTGAAATTCTCTCAGACAAAAACTGCAGCGGTGGCTCGGACCACCACGAAGCAGGAAGATTGAAGAGCTCACCACCACCTAAACCGAAGGCCATCTCTCTGGATCAGACAGAGGTCTTCGCTACCGTCCTCTTTAGCGAGTTCCTCAAAGAACTGGCTGCGATTGCACAGGAGCACTCCATCTTATCTTACATTCCTATGGAAGAGTAATAGTGTCCCGGTAGGCCTCGATAATGAAGCTGGAGTCTTTCAATGTTTTCTAGCCTATTTCTTCAGGTACTTTTTGACAAAGTGGTTCTGTGATTTTTACAAATATTTATTTTTTTCATCCGAGCAAAAATAATCAACGTTAAGTGCTTTCAGATTTCTTCACTTTACTTTTTGGACGATGTCTGATAGCCAAGAAGCAAGTCCAAACTGTTAAATCTTTACCTGTTTGCTTAAACTTGCACCAGCTAATCAGCTTCATACAGCTAAATTCCAGATCTACAGACCAAAGACTGTATTTTTTATTTCTAAAGGAAGAAAATTAAACCGCTATCTTTTTAATAAATATCTGCCCTTATCTGGGCAGTGGGTGTTCAGCCTGTTCTGAGCGGCTTTGGGAGCATCAGCCAGGATCGGCAACACCCCGCTCTTCAGCATAGTTCAGTAGGAACAATCAGGTGGCCTTTTCGGAGTTTTGCAGTTATGTAATGGGATTACAGCAAATCTCCTTTGTTCCTGCTTGTCCTCCCGTGCTGGTGGTATCACACGAAACATAACCGAGGTCACACTTAGTTATTGAGCCACTATTACTCAACTTAGTAAGTTGGTCATCTTTATCTAAAAACATAGTGGATTTCCACAAAATCTTTATTTTCAACTTAGATTGCTTTTGTAATTCTTAGCTGATTTATAGTGGTACCTCAGGAGTTTTTTCTAATGCACATTCAATTTTCCTACAATGCACTAGTTTTTCCACTTTTCCACTCTCTCTCTGAATTTGTGCACATTGACAAACTGGACTATCAAAACCAGGTTAATCAATGTGGCATTTAATATGCCTTACTTTTAGAGATGCTTTGTGATATATGTGTGTGTATATACAGGGGTTGGACAATGAAACTGAAACACCTGGTTTTGGACCACAATACTTTATTAGTATGGTGTAGGGCCTCCTTTTGCGGCCAATACAGCGTCAATTCGTCTTGGGAATGACATATACAAGTCCTGCACAGTGGTCAGAGGGATTTTAAGCCATTCTTCTTGCAGGATAGTTGCCAGGTCACAACGTGATGCTGGTGGAGGAAAATGTTTCCTGACTCGCTCCTCCAAAACACCCCAAAGTGGCTCAATAGTATTTAGATCTGGTGACTCTGCAGGCCATGGGAGATGTTCAACATCACTTTCATGGTCATCAAACCAATCTTTCACCAGTCTTGCTGTGTGTATTGGTGCATTGTCATCCTGATACACGGCACCTCCTTCAGGATACATTATTTGAACCATTGGATGCACATGGTCCTCCAGAATGGTTCGGTAGTCCTTGGCAGTGACGCGCCCATCTAGCACAAGTATGGGGCCAAGGGAATGCCATGATATGGCAGCCCAAACCATCACTGATCCACCCCCATGCTTCACTCTGGGCATGCAACAGTCTGGGTGGTACGCTTCTTTGGGGCTTCTCCACACTGTAACTCTCCCGGATGTGGGGAAAACAGTAAAGGCGGACTCATCAGAGAACAATACATGTTTCACATTGTCCACATCCCAAGATTTGCGCTCCTTGCACCATTGAAACCGAAATTTGGCATTGGCACGAGTGACCAAAGGTTTGGCTATAGCAGCCCGGCCGTGTATATTGACCCTGTGGAGCTCCCGACGGACAGTTTTGGTGGAAACAGGAGAGTTGAGGTGCATATTTAATTCTGCTGTGATTTGGGCAGCCGTGGTTTTATGTTTTTTGGATACAATCCGGGTTAGCACCCGAACATCCCTTTCAGACAGCTTCCTCTTGTGTCCACCGTTAATCCTGTTGGATGTGGTTGGTCCTTCTTGGTGGTATGCTGACATTACCCTGGATACCGTGGCTCTTGATTCATCACAAAGACTCGCTGTCTTGGTCACAGATGCGCCAGCAAGACGTGCACCAACAATTGGTCCTCTTTTGAACTCTGGTACGTCACCCATAATGTTGTGTACAATGCAATATTTTGAGCAAAACTGTGCTCTTACCCTGCTAATTGGACCTTCACAGTCTGCTCTTATTGGTTCAATGTGCAATTAATGAAGATTGGCCACCAGGCTGGTCCAATTTAGCCATGAAACCTCCCACACTAAAATGAGAGGTGTTTCAGTTTCATTGTCCAACCCCTGTATTTATATATACACACATGAATAAAATAATGTGGTAAAATAGAATACTATGCAAATCAAGCATGCTTGGGGTAAGTTTAGCATACTTTGATAATGGGAATGGGTATTTAAATCTTTTTCTTTTTAATTATTTGTAATCATTTTGTTCTGGTTAGAAATTGTGGAGGGTTTTGTTAACTCCGCTAGTCCTGAATCTCATGAATATATTTAATGATTTTGAATTGCATTTATTTTAGTCCCGTTATTACACATTACAGATGGTATGAATGAAGAAACAGGGTCTCTCAGATACATGTTTTGTTATATGTGCACTCTCAAACAAAATCAATATGAATTTATTTTAGTTAAAATTTTGCCATATTTAAAAAAAAAAATTACTTCTTAGATTTAAAAAGATAAGACTTCTACAGTTTCAGAAAAAAAATTGTATGGGAAAGTAAAAAAACTATGTAGGAAAGTTGGAAGCTGTTAAAATATATCGGAATTTGGAAATTTACTTAAGAGTCAAACATGTCAAATCTGGAGTAGAGCTATACCTAGCTCTTCATTTCTCAAGAAAAAGAAAACCTTCTATTTTAACTGTTTCAAGTATGTTTTAGCAAAGATTGGTATTTTCAGGGGAAATGCTGAAGAAAGTGCTCTCAGCAGTAGACATCTTTTAATTGACTTATAACACATACTTGCATAAACAGAGAATAGAGTGATGGGTTTAAGGTCTTGGTGAGATAAATGTGTTTTTTTTTTTACTTAGTATAGAATGATGCATCACGTTCTTTCTGAACAAACTGCCTTTGATATGTTTTAGTCATGTAAATTTGTTTCACTTAAAGCCATTTTCAAAACTATGGGGAAAGTCACTTTCTCCTTTTAAAGAATGTTGCAGAGCACTTTATCAGCCTGCAGTTTGTACAGCCATGATTAGGGACTAGCTTCTCCAAGTCCAAAGATGAATCCTGTTTGGTCTGGTCAGGTTGTTGTTTGTTGATGTCTGAGATAAAAAGGCATAAATACAATAAAAAAAAGTATGTTCAATTCAACTGGATGTGTCTAAAGTGTCAGCTCCTCCATCCTTTCTAGGTTTGCACAAATAGGCCATGCTCTCTTTATTAGCCATTTATTTTTTTCATAATCAGGCTTTTTGTCCACAGATGACTTCTTAGTCAAGAAAATAAAGTATCAAATAATCTTCAGACCTGTATTGAAAGGAAAACCTCTTTTAGGTAAAATCATTTTCACTGTAGCAGGTCTTAACCACAAGAGGGAGCTACTGGCTCACTGCTGCTAAAATGCATGATGTGGGCAGAGGGAGGGTGCAGAAGGGTCTGTTGTGTCAGCAGTGTGTCCATAAATGAGCATAATGGCCAGTCAGACAATGGGAAGTAGTTTATCATTTGAATGGAATGTTCCCTCAGAGGAAAAAAAATCAGTCCTCTAAGTGGTTCTTGCTGTAAATTTAAGAGGAAAATTGCTCATGAAATAAATAATCCAGTTGCCTTGTGAGAACATTAAACATTCATTTTCTGTTGTTGGAGATCATGAATGACTTCTGTTCCCCAGCAAAAACTAAACTAAAAAACTGAAAAAACAGTATGTCTAATCTGAAAAGCTTTATTACTTTTCAAACACATTCATTCCACTCATAAATACAGATCAAAATGGCTGTGGCCCAGTGAGACATGGTCTATAATCTACACACTGTTAACCCCCGAGAAATAAGCCTGCCTCACTGATATTCAACCCAGTCAAACAGATGAGGTCATCACGGTCTGGCTTCTTTACACCGTGTGTTGCAGGACAGACGTCTTCAAGTAGTCTTCTTGTGTAGGATCTCCCTCACCAGAACCGGGTCAGCTCTCCCTTTGGTCTCCTTCTGAATCAGGCCCATCAGCTTATTCAGAACCTTTTTGTTTCCGTTTCTGATGGCTTGAACCTTCAGCGAGGGGACAGAGAATCCAAAATAACTCAAAATTCCCTCTGTTTTATTTTCGGTGCGCTCTGTCTGATTCAGCATGAGAGCACTGACCTCATTGGGATGCGAGTCCACCACTCTCTGGCAGATGCTGTGCAACTGTGCGGCGTCGCTAACGAGCCCCAGGTCCTGCTCCCTGATGATCTGGGGGGCGGTTTTTCCTGCTGACCTCCACATCTCCTGGAACACCTAAGAACACGCAAATCCACAGGTTGCAGGTGGAAGCCAGAAACAAAAAAAAACAAAACGTGCACTAATTTGATTGTGTTTAGCCACTGGCAGACGGAGAATAATTACATGGTCTGTGTGGCGGACTGACCTGCTTGGCAACCGAGGACGAGATGTGTCCCGTTTCCTGCAGCTCCAGCAACTCAGCTAAGGCATCAGGAGAGATTGGGCTGAAATCAAATTAAGGGGCTAATTTAGTTACACTTAACAGACGGACTTGAATTAGTGAAAAGCAATGGAAGGGGAGATGGAACGAGACAAAGCAATAGTGTCAGGCTGAAAGGACAAAAAGGCAATCAGCATGTGTAATTTGCCCGTAATGCTCTTGTCTTTCCTGTGTGTGCCTGTTTATCCTTTTAGCGACCACATCAGTGGAATCAAAAACCCCTCTGACTCACATTCAGTTTATGTTGAGCTCAAATCTAAAGGCTAAATGAGCCTGACGTGTCTGCATTTATGAAGGTGTGACAGATACAGCAGCGCCCCCCAAATTGTGGTGTTTGCATCTCAGAGGGCCAGGATAGAAAACTAATGGCAGGAATAATCTGAAAACAATCTATTCTCTCAAATTAGTTTAAATCATCCTAAACATTTGTTATAAAAAAGGAACAGCAGCACTGTCCTGAAATGGTCAGCAAACAGTAATATGAAAACAAGAAAAAAAAATAAGATGTTGAGAAATACATAAAGCGTTGAAGGTTTTGGGAGAATTAAGCTACTGATAGCTAAAGAGATTTTTTTTTAAAGAAAAAAGAAATAGGCTTAACAATGGGATACTTTCAAGATTTTACAAAAAAGATTACCGTACATTCAATTTCTATTTCAGCCTGTTAAAGTGGATAGGTGGATGATTTTTATGGCCGTTTCCACATCATTGGTGTTGTTCAGCTTTGTGTGGGCTGTGGACCATGATAAGCTGTTTCAGATCAGCGTCCAGACGTAGAAAAGATCCCGTTTTCTCCAAGCGTCACATTCATGAAGAATTACTGTCCCTCCCCACCAGAGTTCTCCTTCTCCCTGAGGGTCTATTTTCCCAAACAGGGTTGTGATTTGACTTATTGATGCTTCTACTTGTTGTGTTCTTTTACAATTTTCTTGGCCTTTCAGACCTCAGCTTTACCCCTTTTGTTCAGCTGAAGTGCAATCTCTGGAGGACGTAAAGAACCCCAACAACCTAAAAAACACTTTGCTGTCATGTTACAGCCTTCTCCTCTTTGTGGCTGTCACTTTTTTCATTTTCCGAGTGCGAGGCAGCTGCTTAGGAGTCTGTGGCTTTTGGACAGGTCTAAGCCACATCAGACAGAAAAGGCTGGGATAGAAGCAGAGAGGCCTCATTATATTTGTTTTCAATAAAATTCTCATTTTAACATCGCCGTGCTACGGGTCTGGTGAGACATTTCCCATTTCTGTCAACGGCCTGTCACAACCCAGACACAAATCTGTCACCGAATGCTGCCACAGGCAACCTTTTTGAGGGGGAAACCTGAGCTTATCTGAGATGGACGTGCTCTTAATGGCGTGTCTTGAGTTTCGCTTGTCAAACTCCTCATTACATTAGTGCAACCTAACAGCTGGATGAGCTTCAGAGCTCATGTAATGGGTCAGCAGTAGAAAAAAATGCTTATGTTTTAAGTTATCATATGATAAAAAAGAAGACACTTGCAATGCTTAAAAGACAGCCTCTTCAGACTTTTTGCGATCACGAACGGCATTTATTTATTTCTTAAATAGGTTTCTAATCATTCCATTTTCCTCAGCCATCTGAAGTTTACCACAAGCCTTATTTCCCTTTAACATTCCTATTTTTCAAACAAAGCACATGCAGCTTTTTGCATAAATAAACACTTGTATATCTGGAATTTATTCAGACACAAATGCCTCATAACAGTCTGGGAACGTTAGATAAAATACAGCTTGCAGCATCGACTCTGATGTTGGTACAATTCTTGAATTTCATGTTCTGAGAAATTATCATTGTGCTTTATTACCAGTCTCAGTTGAACTGAATTAATTCAGACTGCTCTCTTTTTATCTGCAGGACCTATTAAACTGCCATTTGAAGAAAACTGCCTAAAATAAAAAGGTAAAATAATTGCCCAATACTCGGCACAATAGCGTGCCATAAACTGGAACTACTGGGGATAATTAGTAACCAGTGGCCAGTACAGCTTCTTTTGGGTGTGTGTTTTCAAAGCCTCCATGTCAAAGCATGAAACCATGATAAATCTTTTGTAATTCAAACAAAAACCAATAAGTCCTTAATTCCATGCTTAAGAAGGATATCTTGACCCAGAAAACAGGCCGTCGTCAAGGAGAGATTACAATGTCACTTCCAAAGAGCAATTATTTCTATACTGTTTCACTTTTTCTTCACTGAAGAGTGTAAAAAGGGCTTTCTCATGGACTTTCCAGTGTGCTCCTCACCTCTGGCTCACAGTCATATCTTGTAGTTTTAGGTGACCTAACAGCACGTTTGTCACCCAGCCAATCACCTTCCGAGGCTCCCTCTTGGTCGTCTTCATCACAGCCTCAAAGTATTCCACCAGCCCATCTTCATTCTGGAGTACAGCACAGTGGGAATGATCATCATTAAGCATTTGTGTTATCAAACTGGAATTGAGACAAACCCGTGGATGTCCCTACAGCTGCAATAAGAAAAAGAAAGGAAAAAAAACAAATAGCTAATTTCCCCACAAACCTGAGGTGTTCATTAGAAAACAAACTTCTCTGACTAGTAGCGTTCAGCCACTTAGAAACTCACCACAAGAGTGAAGCTGTGCTCTGGCAGAATGCCATACATCTGCACCAGCCTGTCTCTTTTGACACTGGGTAACTCTGGCAGGCCTTCCTTTATCTTCTGCACCACCACCACCTGGCACGCGTCAATGCCAGAGGGCACTGATGCGTTATCCTCATACACAATCAGAGGGGGCAGGTTGGGCTCTGGCATAAACCTGGAGAAGAGAGCTTTATCAGTATTACAGATAGGCCCGGGAAGGAGGAGGCAGGCCTTTGTCTAAATACTAATGGAGATCCTGACACCGCACTTGCCACATTTCACTTCCCTAATCATTTGACTCGATCAGCCTTAAACCTGCCTGTCAGTCATTCACCCACCTGCACTGAAACACACACAAACAATTAAAATCCAACTTTGGGGATTCATTTCTCTCCACCATTTAGACTCTAACAGCTCCAGAGTGGCCACAAACATCTCCTGACTCAGTAAATGTCTCTACAACCAACTACTAGCAACTAGAAAAACGACACACAAAAACAAGCAAACAATATAAAGGCAACTCACCTGTAGTCCTGAAGACCCTCTTTATCCCTCATAGGAACAGTCTCCCTAGGAAACAGGAACAAAAATAAATAAATCAACATTTTGATACTGAAACACCATATGGCTTATTTCCAAAAGCGTATCATTACTCCAAAAGTTGGTTATGCATGAATCACAGTTTAAATGAAATCTTGTTCAACTCACATGGACTCTGGTGAGTACACCCAGAATTTCTCCACATTTAGAAACTCTATTTAAGGCCTACCTCCTTTAAAACCCATTTCTCTCTGATTGGCGGGCTTTATGAAACATTTTCTATTGAGCACTTTTGACAAGAAAGTTCTGAGAGGAAAGTCTGCCTTAGGGGTAAAAAAATAACTCCTTCCATATAACAAATTTCCAGAGCTTTGTGACATCATTGGTATACAATATCTTGTCACCGTGTGTTACTAATATAAAAACATCAAACACACTAAAGAATAATTTGATAAAAATGAATTTTGTGACAGGACCTTAAAGGAGAAATAATATAGCAGGCAACAAATGAACAATAACAAAGCCCAAATGTTTATGGGATTTAAAAATTCCAGCCAGGTATTTTATGAAGGGATTAATAAAATATTTATTAGATTAAACAACCATAAAAGATTCCCAACAAAAGATGTGAACATGTGAAGAGGGGCCTCTTCTCAGTCAGTGAGGTTGTTTTCTTTTCAGTGGGCATCATTAGATCTCTGTCCACTTTCACAGAAATGAGAAAACAAAGCCGATCACGCGCAGTTTAACCTGCTCTGCCATCCACCCCGGCCTTGCAAGGCCTCATGGGAAGGACCCAGAGCCCCAGAAGGGGATCGTGGCCTCAGCTGTGTGAGAGCCGACTCATTCTGTGAGCTCATAAGCCTCGAGATGCACATAGCTCACAGATAACACAGGCCGACGGCAGCACCCAAATGGCTCTATGCATCATCATTACCATGATGGTTTGTCCTCAGCACAGCTCAGAACTAATGAGCCAGGCAGAGATCCCAGTCAGAGGGTGTTGCAGTGGCTACATCTTGGCATCCCAGTGCTGCTTTTTCATCCTCTTACCCTGATTTGGAATCATAAGCCCGGGTCTCGTTTTGCACCGTTCCCCCTCTCTGCACGACATCAATCTGTCTCTGGATCTCGAAGTCTAGTGAACAAAACAGAGGACATGAACGACAACATGGAGCACATTTGTTATGTGGTGGTAAATGCCAAACACCTGCTGTGCGACACAGGTAATCCTCATGCCTTTGACTGCTGCCGCTTCATAACCCTGATAAACAATGTTTTTCTTTGTGGTGTTTAAATATCACTCAGCTGAGCAAAATATGATACAACTTCACAGATAAATAATTCAGGCTCTGCATCACAGCATGTCACACCACAGCAAAAAAAAAAAAACGAAAAAAATGACAAGCTCGCTAGTGAAATGCTGTCACGTTCTGGCTGAGGCTCTTTCTGCTTGAAGTGACGCACAATGGACAGCCGTTTATGATGCAGCTCACACGCAATGGACACGTCTGTCTGTGTACAACCTGTGCAAATCATAAATAAACTTATTTTGGTGGGCGAGCAGCTGCTGCGACCGCAGGCTGCTATGACACGGCTCATCGTTTACGAATGGCTGTCAGTCGTTAACTTATGCTTCAACATTTACAGGCGCGCAGTTGACACCGCTTCCTGTTTTAATCTCCCATCATGAATTTAGCTGTCTTGTTTTCCCTTCACTAAAAAATATGTATCATCTTCATTTTCTCCGCAGACATGATAAAAATGTGCGATTCTGAAACCGTCAAATAAATGTAATGGATGAAATACAAAACGACTCAGTCTGAGTAATGGAGCAGAAGAACTCTCCGGCAGAATGAAAAGCCAAAGTAAAGCAACTTGCTTTCTGGATGACCGGCTTTTACGTATCAAGTGAACGAAAAATGACATTAGTTGCTTAGTATCCAGAGTCACAATGGGAATATTCCATTATTTCATTTCATTTCGTTATTTCGTTTCAATTTCCATCTAAATTAAATCACGTTTCATTTGTTGAACTGATATCAAACTCTCAGAAAAACCGAAAACAAATGAGTATATCTATGAAAATGTCAAACTACACCCTGAAGTAAACCTCCTCTCCTTTTTCAAAAAAGTTTAATGTTGTACGAAGTAAAAATAAATAAATAAAAAAAATAGAGAAAAACTATATACCATTTCCAGACTGTTTAAAACCTGTCTGACATCTAAAGCAGCACACATACAGGATTTCAGAATTTAATTTACAGGCTTGTCCCAAACACAAATATTATTATGGATTCCTTAAATCTTTAAAATTAATTTATCATAAATAGCAAAATTCCCCAATGTTTTTTTAATGTTTATGCCAACTTAAAAAAAAGCTATATCTTTTAGGAAAAAAAGCAACCACTTCCAACCCTACAGGATGCTTTGGACCTTTATTCATTCCTACCTATGGCCCTGGCCAGATATCGAATGCTGTTGATGTTCTTCACCTCAGTCCTGATCCCCAGTGGTTCACCTGGTCTGTGCACAGACACGTTTGCATCCACTCGAAGCTGGCCCTCTAAGAGGAAAGAGGCGGTGAGTGTGCGAACAAGTTTAAGTTCAGCTGTATGGGGAAAAGGAAAAAACAGAGTGGTGGGCAAAGTGAGACTTCCATACCAGACATGTTGCCCTGACAGGTACCCAGGGCCTGCAGGATGAGCTGAAGCTCTCTGACAGCTGCAGCGGCCTCCTCACCACAGCTCATGTTTGGCTCCATCACCAGTTCCATCAGACCTACACCTGATGCATACAGACACGTCCGTTTTATAACTGCAGGTTATTTACTGCATGGTGTTCTGCAACAGACTTTATGTTCAATCTGTTGCATAACTGTTATGAGGCCATAATAACACATGAAAACTGGAGCTCTTCAGAAGAATGTACAGATGATCGGATCGGGCCTTTTTTAGCATTTCTTCACACGAGCACTAACAGAGAAGGCTTTTGACCGGAGATAGCAGGATTTCCTGAGACTCCAGAGGGGGTGCATGCTACGGCTCCAGTTAATCTCAGGAGAACGCTTAAGGACTCCAGCGTGAGTATGAAAGCGGCTTTAGATAAGAAAGTTGTAACCATCGAGTAGAATTATGTTGGCCACTCAAAACTCCCCTAATATATGTGGCAATCACATCCTAGCCTGTTCACTTCTTCTCATCAGGATTCTCTGGAAGTCAGTCAAGAGAGATCCCCCCCCACACATGCAGCCCCCTAACCTGCTCGGTTGAGGTCAATGAGCGTCCGGCTGCGGACGTCGTCATGCAGGCTCTTGCCACTGTCCTGTTCCAGCTGAATCTGTTTAATGTGCATGTTTTTCCTGATGACCTGGCCCCTCTTCTTTCCTCCCAGGAGGCTGTAAGTCACCGTGCCATCTACTGCTATTGGCTGGCGCTGCTGAGTGATCTGGTATCCAGCCTGAAAGGTAGAAAACACAATAACCCAAAACAGTGGGTGGCAAAGATGTCACAGAAGCTCAAACATTTCTGATGATGCTCTTTCTTACTGTCCCTGAACTGAACATGACCACACAAATCATTGATCATGTAATGAAAAAAACACGTCCCTTTCCATGCATTGGTTAAAATTGAATTTAACAACACCACTCGGTTTAATACTGCTGGTAGTAATTGAATGTAAAGACGGGCACTGCCATTTTCTTTAGCTTAAAATCTATAAAACATTTATCAAATGAGTTAATAACAACTGCATATTTGTGTGCAGCAAAAACATGATTTTTTTCTATAGCGGCGCATCCGAATTATTGAGGCAGCATAGCGCTCCTGGCAGTGAAGTAGAAAACCCCTGTGACGTAGTGGTGCTGCAGTCTGCGCCGTGTGTCCATGAAAAGGTGAGGCAGGCACCATCAATCGTCGGCTGATTGGCTGGGCCGTAATAAAAATGCAGAAGGCGGGCTGCCCTTTCAATTAATGCTGCGCCTCGCAAAAAGCACAAAGATTAATATTTCATGCGCTCCTCGATTTCTAAAAGATCCCACGGCCTTAAGTATTAATTTCCCATGTTTCTATGGTAACTACATCACAAGAACTAAACATTAATCATACTTATGCTAAAGAGAGCAAGGACGTGGGAGCAGAGATGGGAGGGGGCTGTTAGTCACCGACTCTCTGTACAATGTGGCGGATCAACACAATCAATCACTTTCACACCTCCTCCTTTTGAAACAAAGAGCAAGAAAAAAAGAAAAAGGAAAAAAAAAATCGCTGCAGAGTTCATCTCTCAGTTTCTCCTTTTCTTGGTGAATTTTGATCTTTGAAATGGTCCAGATTTTGTGCATACTGAGGCCGTTTTCATTGGTGTCCATCCTTACTAATTTTATGATGATAACTCTTCACTGTTGAGCATCGACTCCGGTGAGGACTGTTTGCATTGTAAACGTCTGAGAAATCAGCTGACCCACGATGAGACGCGTCTGCTCTTGACCACACCGTGGTGGCCACATCAGCTTTCCGACACATTATCTGCCTGCAGACCTTTCCTTAATGAGCAGCTCTTTCATCCAAACTTTTAGAGGCATGCCTGCTAACAAAGTGTTGGCGTGGAAAGGGACAGACAGACAGCGAGCTAACTTCTGTCTTGTGAGTCACTGGATAATTGCCTGACTCATTCCAAAGTCTCCACACAAACCAGCTCTGTGGGTGGTCTGCTACCCATCTGAGGTCATTAAAACATTTCATTTTCCTCATTTAACATGTCAAAGTTTCAACGGCCCAGTGATACCTGTTTATTTACAAA
Organism: Menidia beryllina; assembly: GCA_013363375.1. NCBI lineage: Eukaryota > Metazoa > Chordata > Actinopteri > Atheriniformes > Atherinopsidae > Menidia > Menidia beryllina. Next base: position 4,775,706 of record JABUIW010000012.1, on the reverse strand, counting down.
CTTACCATCTTAGGAAAACTGTAATCATTTCTATTACTGTGGAGCTGCTGAGGCATGTTATTAAAGATCTGTTCAAATCTTCAAATAAATGGCTTGTTTGCTATTTCAATTTAAAGAGGGGGTATTTGTTGGACAGCAGAATTGACCATTTATTCAGTGGATAATGAACAGTGCAACTGGACTTTCCAAAGGTTTGGTCTAGCTCCTGGTCTGGTTTTGCAGACAAAGATTCAAATCAGAGATGAGGTCAGGGGTGAAAAACATCCCATCGGCTGAATAAATGAAGCCACTCCGACTTGCTCCGGATTTGACTCGAGCCGTTTTCCACCACGCTGAAACATACGCACCACACCCTATGGCCAGCTGATGAGACTAATGGAAGCTAAATAACTTTCACCCACACAACAGCAGGGTTTGTGCAGAGAGTGAGCAGACACGATGAATAAAAGACACGTACATCTCAGTGTTCATGAGCACGACTGCTGGGCCAAAAAAGGCATCAAGCAAAGCAGAATGTTTTCAACACTGTGTGCTGCATGCGGGTGAATCTAAAACATAAATTAAGCCCCTGTGTGAAGGCACCAGTGGTGCAGAATCTCTCATAGAATGATACTAATGATAAAAAGGCTTCTGCGTCCCGACTTTGAGTGTCAATCTCAAAGATATGGCAAAATTTGCCACTTTTTAGTTTCTTGTAACTCAATCCACAGAAAATAAAACATCAGACAGAAATCCTGCTTGAAGAAAATTAGGTTGGATGATAAAATCAGAACAAATTTGATCAATGAAAATATTACAACTCAACTCTGTGTATTGCAGTCAGAACTTCATTGCAATATAAAACACAAACAATAGCTTCTTTCTTCTGTTTATTACTGGCTACATCATGGATTATCATCAATTTCATCCACTTCTTTGTCTGGCTAATTATTTTAGCAGTCCAAGACTGACTCGGATTTCTGCATATTTTAGGAAAGGTCTCCATAGGGCTGGACACCGCTGATCATCCATGACATTTAGTCTTTTCCCTAAAATGCCACTCATAATGGCAGTAAAAGTGCCCGGGGGCTCGGATGCGTTGGGAAACCTTGCCATGTGAGCACTCCAATGCAGAGCAGACCTACTTGGGCAAAAGCACTTTGTAGAAAATGAGTGCTTTTCTCTGTCTCTCTCTTCATTTCACTCATAGAACAAGTTTTCAAATATGAACCTATTCTTAATTCATAATGAAGGAACTCACAGTTATATAACATCCAGTTTGAAACCATGCAGTGGTCTTTCTAAGGACAGACACCATCATTAACACATACGGCATGACTTGGTATGTTGTCCATGCCTCAAATTGTCTTTGAAGCCAGTTGTTTGCTGGGCATGTGTATTCAGAATCCATTGGCAAGAAAATTTATTTTTGTGTGTTTGGTGAAAACTCAGTGATTTTCTTCCAATTTGCTGTGTGAGTAGAATTTTCCTTCACATTTGACTGGGCTTCGGTCGCATATACACTATATTGCCAAAAGTATTTGCTCACCTGCCTTGACTCACATATGAGCTTAAGTGACATCCCGTTCCTAATCCATAGGGTTCAATATGACGTCGGTCCACCCTTTGCAGCTAGAACAGCTTCAACTCTTCTGGGAAGGCTGTCCACAAGGTTTAGGAGTGTGTTTATGGGAATTTTTGACCATTCTTCCAGAAGCGCATTTGTGAGGTCGCACACTGATGTTGGACGAGAAGGCCTGGCTCTCAGTCTCCGCTCTAATTCATCCCAAAGGTGTTCTATCGGGTTGAGGTCAGGACTCTGTGCAGGCCAGTCAAGTTCATCCACACCAGACTCTGTCATGCATGTCTTTATGGACCTTGCTTTGTGCACTGGTGCACAGTCATGTTGGAAGAGGAAGGGGCCAGCTCCAAACTGTTCCCACAAAGTTGGGAGCATGGAATTGTCCAAAATGTCTTGGTATGCTGAAGCATTCAGAGTTCCTTTCACTGGAACTAAGGGGCCAAGCCCAGCTCCTGAAAAACAACCCCACACCATAATCCCCCCTCCACCAAACTTTACACTTGGCACAATGCAGTCAGACAAGTACCGTTCTCCTGGCAACCGCCAAACCCAGACCCGTCCATTAGATTGCCAGATGGAGAAGCGCGATTCGTCACTCCAGAGAACGCGTCTCCACTGCTCTAGAGTCCAGTGGCGGCGTGCTTTACACCACCGCATCCGACGCTTTGCATTGCACTTGGTGATGTATGGCTTGGATGCAGCTGCTCGACCATGGAAACCCATTCCATGAAGCTCTCTGCGCACTGTTCTTGAGCTAATCTGAAGGCCACATGAAGTTTGGAGGTCTGTAGTGATTGACTCTGCAGAAAGTTGGCGACCTCTTCGCACTATGCGCGTCAGCATCCGCTGACCCCGCTCCGTCAGTTTACGTGGCCTACCACTTCGTGGCTGAGTTGCTGTCGTTCCCAAACACTTCCATTTTCTTATAATACAGCTGACAGTTGACTGTGGAATATTTAGGAGCGAGGAAATTTCACGACTGGATTTGTTGCACAGGTGGCATCCTATCACAGTTCCACGCTGGAATTCACTGAGCTCCTGAGAGCGACCCATTCTTTCACAAATGTTTGTAAAAACAGTCTGCATGCCTAGGTGCTTGAATTTATACACCTGTGGCCATGGAAGTGATTGGAACACCTGATTCCGATAATTTGGATGGGTGAGCAAATACTTTTGGCAATATAGTGTATGTAAATGTTTTTTGTGGAACGAAAGGGGTGGAATGCATTGAAGAAAAACGATTGACTAAATCACTGGCTGTCTTCTGATGATGGTTTTGCGTTCTAATGGCTTTTTGATTTGTCTGCATTTATATGCAGTTTTGGTTGATAATGCTGAAGGCCACAAAAGACAAGACATTACCTCCAGAGACTAAGTCAGCCAAGGACAGCTGATGGGCTCCTCAAACCTGTAAGTGGCATAACTTTTTTTTTAAAGCTCTAAAAAGCAAAGAATGCCAACTTTTTTTGTTGGTTGCATTGATGGGCAAATAACAGACATGTCATGTCAGAGTGAAAATGCATGGAGCATGATCACTACAACGGCTCGATTTGACCATGATCCCATGACACCAGGACAAAACAAATGGTTGTTGCTCGAGCAAAGCCTGGACTTTAATCATTTATGGAACCGTGTTAATCCATCTGAAAGACAACAATTGCAAGAACAGCACCGAAGGCATGGGAAGATTCACTGGCATCAGTGATCTCACCTCCAAGAATGCATATTAACAGCTTGCCAACCCAATATTAGCTCTAAATCCAAGGGTTAGAGTTAGTCATTTATATTCAGAGACATTTGAGACAGATCAGAGCCCACTGACCCATCAATGAGAGACTATAGAGAAAAACATTTGATATCAATGAAGTGCAAATGTCCCTCTGCAACTGGTGCAAACCTCCAACAACAAGCTGCATACAAACATCCTCTTAAGTGGAAATTGGGTAATTCGATAAATAGTGCAGCAGCACCCTGTTTGCAGTTTGTTGCTCCTTCTTTCAAATGGCCAAACACGGAATTATATAAGTAATTTATGCTGATGCATAAAAGTGTTTTAATGGTAACTGCACACTGTAACCACTATGCGGGGAAAAACACATTCCCAAACGATCAATTAAAGCAGTAAACCCATAGATGAAACAAAACAACAGATAATAAAGGAAGTGAAGAGCAGTGCTTTAAATTAACTCGTTATTAAAAACAACGGTTGCCTGCCCCTGTTTTCGTTGACACAAACAGTAAATTTGCTGTTCAGCAGGGCTTCCTCACAGCTTATATTACATGTCATGGATGGAGGAGTTTAAAGTGTCTCAGAGAAAGTTGAAGACAGTGGAAACTTAGGAAAATAAAAGCAAGGATGCATCATGAAAGAAAGGAAGGACAAATTCCTGGACAGGACAAATGCTTATCCTTACTAAAGGACAGAAGAGGACAGGAAGAAAACACTCACAGGGAGGTCTGCATAAAAGTAGTGTTTCCTGTCAAAGAGGGACTTCTTATTTATGTTGCAGTTAAGAGCCAGTCCTGTCATCACAGCTGCTTCGACGCAGCGCTTGTTCAGGACCTGCCAACACATGAAGAAAATAAAGAAATCACAAGATGATCGAAGAAGTGGGGATATGTGATCTGTGTTCTAATTACATTGAATGCCACTTACAGGCAATGTGCCGGGTAACGATGCATCAAAAAATGAAACCAGGGAGTTGGGAGGAGCGGAAAAACTGACCGGAGAACCAGAGAACAGCTTGCTGTTGGAGTTAATCTGGGCATGAATTTCTAAGCCAACCACTCCGACCAGCTGCTGTGAAGCACTGGAGTACAAAGAAAAAGGAACATTTACTGTGTTGATGGATCAAGGACAAGAGGAAACAGAAAACTGAACATAATGACAGTGTGCTGATAGTGGTAACTAGTTAAACCGTGTGAAACCTCATTCCAAAAACTTGGGACGTTTAAAATGTAAATATATACATTTTCATATATGCAGAATTCATGTAGGTTTACTGGCTACAGGTCAGTAACATGACCGATATGAAAAGTGTACCTTAAAATCTAGAATCCCAGGAAATAAAGACTCTTATCGATCAGGAACAAGAATTGCAGATAGCTTGAAAATTATTCCATTCCTCTATGTTTTGACTAATTGTTACCCAAAGAAAAGAAGATAAAGGTTATCCATCATGTGGCATGGGACTTGTCATAAAAGAAGGGAGTTTATAGTTTTTATGTAAACAGTCAGAAAGGTTCAGTGGAACTATATGTAACATGGCATCTGTAGGAGAAATTCTATATGAAAAAGCTTAAATTCTTTAAATGAATACCTATAATTGGACAAATGGCAACACTCAGTGGGATTCAATGACATTCGTGAAAAACCCAACGACAAAGAATTGCGAAACAAAAGGTCGAACACACGTATTGGTGAAACACACGTTAAGAAATAAAATCTGACTTAAAGGACATCTCTGTTAGCGTGGACCTGCATACACCATGGGAACACCTGGTATGACTTCCTCTGGAAAAGCAACACTAAGGTTACAAGTCAGGTCAAAACAAGCCCAAAATGTTCCACATTAAAGCGTTTTCTTACCTCTTTAGGCTCTGCTCGGGTTGACAGTGGAATTTCGACCTTGATGTAGAAAACTGTCTTAATAAACATGGGGATTTTGGATATAAAAATGATATTTGCTTAATATTTGTGAGCAGCTCACTCGCAGCCGCGCCGTATGACGCCATGTTTTCCGAAATGATGTCAGGAACACGGGAACTGTAGTTTTCAGAAAGACGTTTCAAATCAGTCTCCCCTGTGTTATAAAATACAAAAAACTACAACATCCAGTTTCATCCAAATCGCGCATGCCCAATTAAACTACGTCACTTCCGCTCTGGACGCTGGCGGGATTTCTTCACATGGTGGCAAAAGCAAGTTCTTCACGGAGAAACAAAAACGTCTACTACGCAGACAAAATACCGCGAAAAATATGATGGCAACCAACGGAAAAGCAGCCCACGGACTAAAAGACGAGGACAGCTGTGTAGATTCTTCTCGCTCAAATTCGGTTGTGGTGAATGGAGCCGCGGGGTCATCGTCCCACTCCAAGTTGCAGAATGGAGGAGCAGTCCGACCGCAAAGGTTCGCGTTCAGCCCGGAGCCCTCCATGGAGGATATTCGGAGGATGCAGGCGGAGTTCACCGACGAGCGAGACTGGAACAAGTTTCACCAGCCCCGCAACCTTCTCCTGGCCATGGTCGGGGAGGTGGGCGAAGTGGCGGAGCTCTTCCAGTGGCGGGGAGAGGTGGCGGAGGGGCTCCCCGACTGGACCGAGGCCGAGCGGGAGCACCTGGCCCACGAACTGAGCGACGTGTTGATCTACCTGGTGGAGCTGGCAGAGAAATGTCGGGTCGACCTTCCCCAGGCGGTACTCCGGAAAATGGCTCTAAACCGACTTAAGTATCCCGCAAGCAAAGTGCACGGCTCCGCCAAGAAGTACACGGAGTACGAGGACTGAGTGGGAGGACCGTGGCGTGGATCTGGGACGCTTTCTCCTGCCCACGGGAGGCCCACTGTAGACTGTGGCCGAAATGGCATTCTCTGGGTTCATTAGTTACGCAGCCAAAAATGGAATAACAACGTTTGTAGTTCAACTGAAAGACGCCACATGTGCAATTTCGCGCTTGATTCCACGTGCCCCAGTAGAGATGTGTACATTTTTTTTACTAAATTTAGCTTTTACTGCTTGCTTTTTTTTGTTTTGTTTTGTTTTATAGTGATCGAGTGTGTTTGGAGTGCAACAGGAAACACTGTCAGGAGGAGGGTGTTTCTCCCTGATCGTTTTAAGTTATTTACTTTGGAAACTGTAAAGAGGAAATACATTGGATTAGAAGAATTGGTGAGAGTTCACGAGGAAATTTCCTGACCTAAAGTGACATGAATACTTGTTTTTATTTGTTTTTCATCTTTTATTTTGTCGAAATGAACATTTACATCACGATTTAAACTTTTAAAAGATATATATCACGAGTGTTGCATGTTGTTTCCTGAAGTAAAAAAAGTTTCTTTAAATCTGCCCTTTGTATGTTGTTCTTACTCTCCAGGTTAGTGTGATGGGAGCATAAACCTGTCAAAACACCACCATTCAGTCTGTGCAGAGGAGGCCTCTATAAATAGATTTATCCCATACTGTAATATTTGTTAGTTTAAAAACATTTCTGATAGGTGCAGAAGATTTAAGTTCACGCAGTCATTTAGTTTTTTAGTTTTTCTTCCAGCAACAAGCTAAAGTTAGAACTCTACCATTTTAAGTATTCCCATGTGCTTAGTGTCAACATTCACAGCATTTATGGTATTACTTTTTTTACCGTCACCACATTTCAAAGGAAAACATTGCTGCCCTTCACTTATCACTAATTAGCTTCCTTATTAACAGTTTTCCACGGAAGACAAATGAGGTGCCGCTCTGGTTTATTGACACCTGGGTGGAAAATTAGGTCATTTATTGTTTATCTGAAGGCACTCAGTTTTCCTCCAATTTGCATAGCTGAATTCCTGCTGTCAAGCAACAACAACTACATGTGTGAAAGGTGTCATTTCTGTCACATTTTTCTAATTAACAAATTTCATGGCTGTAATAGTCCAGTTTGGGCTCCACCTCCATTATTTATGACAGGTGCTGCTCATGAGAGATAGCAATGTCATGAGATAATGTGAAGAAAATGCAACCCTTTTTCAGCTATATGTATCAGGACGTTGAAGAAAAAATATACTAGTCATACGAAGATTTAAATGATCAGCGAAGAAGCCTTGGACACCTTGCAGTCTGAGATCTGACACTGAGCAGGTACGTATCGTCCTCTATAGCCAAATGTGAGGCTCTTTTCGTGACAGCTAAACACCGGCTGAGATTGGGTCATGTACTAGAGTATGAAAATACCTTGATCATAGCAGCAAATCTACCTAAACGTCATGTTCAGACATGGCTTTGCTCTCCTCTTTGTCTCTCCACAGTACAGACCTTTAATTTTAGGCGCGTTTAAAAGAACTTGGTTGTACAAACTTCATCTCACACCATGTAAGGTATAGACAGCCTAGTAACCAAAGTAGACTCCTAAATGACTGTGATTTGTCTCTGAAATCAATTTGAATTCCAAGACAGTCAGCAGGAGATTGCTCTGCTAGTAAAATATTTTTGTCGTTGCTTCACCCAAAACATGCACTCTCACAGAATAATATATTTGTATCAAAGTGAATGTGATCCAAAGTAGAAAATCATAAATGAGGATTTGCCCTCATGATTTTTAGCAGGACTGACTGATCAGGACGAATGGGATTACTTACTTCTTGTTAGGAAAGATACCTTAGTTGGCTCTCGGACACCTCTTCCTTATTAGAAGATGGTCCTGAAGGCATAGTTGAATCCAAGGCTGTTGATGAGTTATATTTTCTTCAGCTGAATTAAGTTCAGAGAGACAGACACCAGCAGGTTTGTTGTTGCTTCTTCCAAAAAGGGAATGTTGGATGTCCGTTTTGTCATTAATGATGTGACATCAAATGTATATTCACCTCAATCGTGTCCATTAATGGGATGAATGGACATGATTGAGATAAATCACCATTTCCTTTATTCCCCCAGTGGTCAGTGGGTACCTTGTTGAATAATGTCCACAAAGCAGCTGGAACTCAGCTGGCACAGATGTTTTTTTGGAAAGAAAACCTTACTACTACAAAGACACATTTACTTTCTTGCTATACAACAGCAACACCACATTTTTCAAATGAATGAGTTCTGAACATCAGCAGCCTCGCACTTTTCTTTCTTTCCATACAATCAAGCCCACGCTACATTTTAACTCCCTGCCAACAATAAAACATATAAAGAAGCGCCTTTGTAGTTTACAGTCAGTTCAGCCTTCATTGTGTGGCTGGACTTACTTGTTTTAAAGCTGTGGCTTATCTGTAAAGTACAGTGTTTTAATGCAGTTTTAACATTTTCTGTTGTTTTTTCTTTCTGAGCAGTGATGATGTAGAAAATGCTTCATATGGTTGACTAAAATCTACATTTGATCTCACATGGCTCCTGGGCTGTCTGAGCCACTCTACTTAACCTTGTTTGGTTATGTTATGTTATGTTATGTTAACCTGGTAAGCATAAACCCAGGCTCCCTGCTCTTCTGCTATCACATTTGCAGTTACATTTGCAGAAATGTACCTGACATTTGTACTTTTCTGATTCATGACATTTAGGGACAAGATTGAGACGAATCACCAGTTGCTTTATTCCCCTGACGGTCAGTGGCACGTTGTTGAAAAGTGTCCACACAGCAGCTGCATTCTGCATCTGTGGCTGTCCCAGCCCTTCCCGAGTCCCCGTGCCAACTCTGATTCCACCTGCGGGCTTTCATTCCCCTGTGGAGGAGTTCATCATTGTTACTCCGCAGTCTCCAGTGTGCTGAGCTTGATGTTTCCTTTCAGGAGGTGATTGAGTTCAGGCGCAGGCGTCAGATAAACCCGGCGCTGTCTTGTACACATTTAATAACGCATCAGTGCCAGGTGAGGCGTCTGACTCAAGTACCTCGCCTCTCCTTATCTGTCGCTGACTGTTGATGTAATACGCATGCTTAATTGATATCAATCTTTCATTTGAAACACAACTTTAATTCCTCTGAGGCCACAGTGCTCCATATGGAGCTGTTTTACTGCTATTTTCATTTCCTTTCTTACAGAAACATAGGGCTGAAAGGAAACAGTTCTTAAAGAATAGAAATATGAGCAAGCCTTCTACTATGGCCTTCATGTGACATAAGGCGTGATCACAGTTAGGCGAGTGTCTTTTGTTTGTGATTCATCCGTTCTCTATTTTTACCCACTTTATCCAATTCGTGCTAGGGAAGCTGGAGCTTGTCCCACCTGCCACTGTGAGTGAGGCAAAGTGCCATCTAGACAGACCGCCAGTCAATCACTGAGCTAACACACAAGACAGAAAACAAAGCATACTAACACCCACAACTTCAGCTAACCCAGATTTACCAAAAACCCCTCACATTTGCTGTGGACTGGAAATAAATCAAAGCACTCTTAGAAAGCCAGCACTGAAACTCTGACCGTGCAAAAACGGGACCTCTGTGAAACTGTTGTTAACTCTGATACTAAAGATCATTCAAACATGAAATCTCTCTGAAAAGGACAGGCACATGAAATTCCATTTATTTGAAACAATATATCTATGAAAAGAGCCAAAGTAATTTGAATTTATTAAAAAAACATATTCATCAGCTTGAAGGATTTACCTTGACTCTTGCTTACTCCTGCATACCAGTGGAAGTTCCATCTGGTGCATATGTTAAATAATAATTTATTTATCATGCTAATAAACCCACAGAATTCATTTTTATACCTCTGCTTTTGGAAGGGACATGCCATGTATGTCTGCTATGAGACTGTTCAGAAAGCTTCCATACAGTAGAAAAGCTTGTCTAATTCTTCCATAATTTTTTTCAAATGGATGGAGGTTTTTTGCTTGATTACTAAATTCAACACAGGGCCACACAAAGAAAAACAACCATGTTATCTAATAATTCACTGAAATTAAATATACTATTTTTAAGCATAGTGTTTCAAATAATCAAGTTTAAGTTTCCCTGCTCTCGTGCTGTGGTGTCAAATAAATATCTGGCAAGCATTTTTGGTAAATATGATAGAAATGCAAAAGTAAATATGTGAAAGCCAGCTAACACAAAGAAAGTCAGATTGTGTTTGATCTGTTTTTTGCCTTTAGGCAGAAGTAAAGAAAATAAAACCTTCTCTTTCAACATATGCAATACATTTCCATCCTGCTGAAATGAAAGGTTTGTATCTAAAGGAATACTCAACACAAAATATTTGTATTCACTGCTCACAAAGTTTGTTACTTTGATGCAACTCTCAGAAGGGGACAGTTTCAGAGTGAATAAAGGGACTACATAGTGTTGATGACAGAAGGTGTCTGTTTTCTTCTTGAGGAAGGGAAAGAATTCCCAAAGCTAAACAAAGTAGTGAGGTTATGTGCCAGCTGACAGAAACATTCCCCTGTCATCCTCATATCTCTGTTTCTGTCAGTTCCATCTTGAGGCTAAAAGAGAGGACAGCACAGTTTGACGTGCATTATGTATGACCGAACAAAAATGTAAAGAATAGATGAGTCAGACCGCTTGTTACTGCTTATGGAAGAACAAGAATGATAAAGAACTGTTGCATTTGTAACAATAGCTGGATAGATCAAACCGCACAGAACCTGAGATCTGAGAGCCGCAATGCTGATATCTGAGGGAAATTCAAAAAGACGGCCGATCAGCTCAGTCGAACAACATTAAAAACAATGTTTTAAGGAAATTTGCTCTTGCACAGCACTACTTTAGTTTTCCTGTTTTTCATGAGGCGTACAGGAGTTAAAGTCATCAATGTTACAAGACTGCTAAATAATAAAAACGTTAGTGTTTATCTATCTGCAGCCGTGCGTCCAAAAATGCTTGGATCCTTTTACTTAAGACAAACAGCAAACAATGATGTGGAAATCATTTGAATACTTCGGAGAAAAAAATTACCCTTAAATTGTTGAAAGCCTTGGCATGGGGCAAACCACTTGCCATTTACACTTAATGATGCGCTATTTCAATCTATTATTTCAGCGTTAAAACTGTTTCCCTAATGTTATTCAGCCTTTTTCAACTTGTTGAAACATTCTGCAGCATTTGAAAAGCCTCCTCAGCCTTTATGTTAATATGTACCGGTAGTTTAAGTTCCCACTTAAACTGAAAGGTATATGTTTCCTTATATTACATCAACACTGACTTAATTGCCCATTAGTTGGGGACTATTTCTGATCATGTTTAGTGATTTAGTCACAGTACAAGAGAAGAGGGTAATTATCTTGAAACGAGCCCAATATCCTACATAAATTGTTATGGTGGAACAGGTAATGCAGAGCAGTTCTTGACCTTGTTGATATTTCTTGGGAGCAAAGAGCAATAACCTAAAACAATCAAGGTGTGTCTACAAAGAATTTATTGAAGAAAGTATCAATAGATTATTCCTTGAATTGAAATACATACAGTGTGAGTATCATCACTTAGAAATCCTCATAGCCTTAACAGCAATAGCAAGGCAGATTTAGCTTGATACGTGTCTTTGAGTTGTCATTTGCCTGCCACCATCTTTTATCATCCTATTCCAGATTTCCGTATATTTTACGATGCCAGCAAGCTCGACGTGAGATGCTCCAGGATTGGCAGCGTAGGAGTGATTGACAGTTAGTGGTGACATCCTAAACCAGCCACACAGAGAGATCAAAGTGCCTCATTGTTGGAGGGAAATTGGACTTCAGCTGGCTCCAACAAGCTCACTATGAGGAAAGTTTTCTGTCCTGTCTGGCCTCATTTCAAGCTGAACTTCTTGAATGATTCATCATACCGAGTATGGAAATGATGAGGGAAAAGTTCAAATAAAGAGTGACAAATTCCTGGTTGAGATGTTTCCACCAGAGGGGGGATGAGAGGTGTTGTTATTCAAATGCAGAGCTTAAGCTTTTGAACGCTCTACAGTGGCTGTTTCTGCTCTGAGTAGATTTCCCACTTTTTGCACTTCAGGTTTCTTTCCTCTGCGTGGTATGAATTAGAAATCAGCACCAGACCTCTCTTTGATTCATTGCTCCTAGCTGGAGTGAATCTCTCTTCCCTTTACTGGAAAAATATTAGTCACTTTTACGAACCTTAAACAAAAGTGACCACCAAGTTGACCATGTATAGAATGATGTTACCTTAAAATATATTTTGTTTCTTGAGGACATCAGACACCGAATACTCCCTGAATGGCAGAAAGAGCTATCTATTCTGTTGCTATGTTGGGCTGTTGCTATGGAGAAGTCTTCCACCATTTCCTTGAGATGGACAGCTGGAGCCTTGCCACAGGGAGGAGCCCTTTCTCTCTCTCTCTTCTCTGTGATGTTTCTCAAGGAGTCCAGCCTAAAGGAGCCAGTGGGGTTCCTTCCTTATAGTGATAAAAATAAATCTGTTACTCACGCACATTTATCCAGAATAGACTGACCAAATTCAAGCAGTGACAAAAGTGTACATGTGAAGATGCTCACAGAGGTTCCTAATGCATCATTACCATTTTCATGAGTTATGAATTCTGAATGTAAAAAGACAGGATACAAGTGGCTCACACTTATCATGCTGTGCAATAGGTGCTGCCTCTATCCACTGTGTGTGACAACAGGATATAATTACAATAAATGCATGAAGCAAAATAGACGACATTCAGAATTCACCACATAACGTTTTAAACCAAACAATTAATTACTACATTTAAAATCTTCATTCGTTCAATCATTATTACATTTATCGTTTTCTTTTAAATAAAAAAATTCAGCGCGCAAGACATTGACGTAAGATTGACGTTTGGAACAAGGGCAATGTTTTGTTATGAATTGGGTTAAACACAAATGGGACTTAATTAAGATTTGGAAAAAAGTTTTTGGTTAATCAAAGTGTCCTGTCCCATTTAAAATAACTGTTTAAGCTTTCATTTGCTAACATTTGTCTGTGCTTTTAGTTTTAAACAATACTTCGGATAACTTTGGCTGCAGAAAGCAGAGCTGGGAGATAAAACTAATTAAAACTGGTTTTACCAACTTATACACAGAAAGTCATTAAAAAACTGAAGTCAGATGGGGTTACATCTCTCTCTAACTCATTGCAAATGAGTTTTAAGGAAGCAGAACATAAATGAGAGAATTTGGATTGTGTGTTTTCTCAAAGAGCACCAAGGTTATGATTAACACATCTGACATGATTTGGCCTTATATGATGTAAAGTCTATGCACAAACCGAACTGCTTAACCCCTGCATTTTCGAAGATCACCAACTCCTACAAAAAATTGGCTTCATTTACCGGTTTTGACAGGTCAATGGAGCAAGTGTTTGGTACCAGCACCTCTGAGGAGACCTCTAGCCAGATTATACTACATTTGTAACCTATTGAGAAAGCCATGCTGTTGAACTCTGGCTTTTGCTGCTGTGCTCAGAAATCAGGCCTGCAAGGACGCTTCCCTGCAACTGTTTTTGCCACCTTTGAAATTGTGCCAGCTGCTGAGGATACTGCTGCACCCTTCTGGAGTTAGAAACCACCACAGTCGAGGCAACCCGTCTCGCTCCATGTAAAATAAGATGACAATAGCCACACCTGATTTAGAATTCCATTTCTACCAAACCACATTACAAAACTACACGGAGATTATTCAGAGTAGTGACTGCTATTCTCAAAAGATAATGACTTTTTACTGACAGAGCATGCACAGGGTTAAAGCTTTTCATTTTCATCTATTAAAGACTAAGTCTTTTATTTTTGTCTGTAAACATCGCAGATTATTACACCTAGTTTTCTTAATTTCCTTCTAATCTCATGCCATGAGAGAGTTTGAATTCTTGATGCAGAGCAGCTGTGGGTTTCCATATGACTGTCACCTCCTTCTGTTTCAGAACATGGCCCCAATCTATATCAGCCCTGGTAAAGTTCCCTCATGATAACACATGCTTTACTGTAGGATAGGTCACACCTGCTATCAGTTCTGACTCTTCATAGAGAGTTTAAATTATGTTTATGATATTTGCCATAGCGGTCAGACAAAAAGTAACATTCTGTCTGACTCATTCAGATAGAGTTTGTTCTGAAATTTGAACAACTGATTCCAGTTGTGGGAAGTTTGGCGATTAAAACCTGCTTCAGACTCCCCTGTGTTTGTCTCCTGAAATCGTCAGATGCACTGAGTGTAATGTACAAATATAAAAATGAATCCCTTTTTAATACAACAATGGAGTTTGGTGTTCAATGGATTTTCTTCCTATTCCATTATGATTTGAGAGAAAAAGTAATCCAATATTGAGTTAAATTCTACAAATACTACATTACAATACCATATAAGGTTCAACATGCTTGGATTTGATACCGTAGCATGTATTTCAGTGATGTAGATATATGGAGGAGGACTTCAGCAGTTGGTAGGGCAATATATTTGAGGAGTGAGGGGGACCGCACATTTCTTTGACCACACTGATTCTTATTGTCTCAAAGACAAACACAAACACATAGATACAATGGACATACTTGAATTCTCATCATGACAAATATGTCTGTTGAAGTGGTTTTCTCATTCTCATGAGAAACGGGTACATGTGTTCACAATTCAGTTTTAAAATAATTTTGATTATGATTCAATACTGCTTTCAGTACTCCCTTATGTTACACACATGAAGACATGAAGCGATTAATTAATAGTGCTTTTTATGATACCGGGCACATAATCTTGTTTAGCTGCATTTTGTGGGGTTAAACACGGTTTCTGGCAGAGCAGCGTCATCATTCTTATTTACAACCAAACCTGACAGCTCATAGATTATGTACGTTGTATGCAATATTGGACCATATCCCATCACGGATCCCTGGGAGCCAGAGTCTTCACAGCGCATCAATAGAGAGCCTGTAATTTATGCATGACATTGTAGTTATTAATTCCCTGGAACAAAGAATGCCACACACTGAACGGCTATTCCGATCTAAGAGAGACCACACCGAATCTGATTATAAAGGTCAGGTTACAGTGTTTTTCTTACAATGCGAAAGAAAAAGCTCCTGGATATTGTAAGGTAAATAATATTCAGTCAAAGAAAGCAAAGGCTGAAGTTAACCAAAACTTAAAATTTTTTTTTAAATATGTCTCTGTATATATCACATATTCCAAATGCATTTTCCCGCCTTCCTTTTTGTCACTTTTGTCTTGTGTTTATTTCTTGAGATGTGTTCTGAGAGTACTTTAAGAGGCATCCAACTCTTTGTTCATCTATTTATTCACCCAGGAGCACCCTGGCTCATTAGTGATGTTCTAAAAGGGAGCTTTTTAAAGATAAAGGTGTTGTTTTTCACTCTGAATAAGTGTTTTTCAAGGCAGTGGTTTTTCCTCTTTTCTGCCTGGCTTTATTGCACTCTAAATTGCTTTTCATAGAGTATAAGACAACAGAGTTTAAGGTTGTGATCGATGATTTGATGAAAGAGCAAAGTGGCCAAGGGCAAATTTTCCACACAAAAAGTTGCCTTTATGCTTTTCCATAAAAAAAGACGTCTCTGCAAATGATGGTTTGTTGGAAAAACACATTTTACTTCAATTATTTCTTTCAGTGTCTATGCATAGTCTACCTATTGTCCATTAATGGGTTTTGCTAAAACCTCCCGTCTTTCCTCTATCATACCTCCTCAACCCACTCAGCAGGTGGTATGCTGGCCATGGCAAAGGGCCCCTCAGCTCTTTAGGTAGGGATAAATCACACCACATAAATCCATTAAATCACCAAATTTGAATAGACCTAATCTGTCTAAGTATGTGTTGGTCCATCATTGCTTGTATGCCTCCTAAATGGGCGGATGTAGGGAATGTGGGCTCGACCTCTGGGCCATTTCCAAATGACCAAGTTCAGCCCTTCACAATAGGCATTGCCTCTCCGGAGAGCCTCCAAAGATGTGACTAATTACACCACCCAAGCATCTGCAAGTTGGTGTTTTCATTGTATTTTACCTTAAACTTCCTCCTTTGCTGGTAGGTTCTTTTCTGTGGCTTTGTAAAGGGAGAGCATGCAGCAATATAAGAAGGGAGAAGGGACCAAAATACAAATATAATGAAGTGAGCATACAGCTGAAAGATGTGAAAGAATTACTCTGAAAAGTGTGTGTGCTTTGTGTGGGAGGATAAAATACCAGGACTGAGAGTGAAGAAGACTAGTTTGCTGGCAGGTCCAAGTGGCAAAGGGCAAAGGCTCTCTATTCAGAACATGTTATGGAGGGGCCTGTTCCCACAGCTAAACACAGGCACAGTTGGGCATGTCTGAGGTAAAAAGGGAACCCTTTCTTTCTCCAAAAGAAGTTGCCTAAAAAGCAACAGAACCAATACATCACACTATTTCTTTGCTGTGCTCTCATTTATGTTACTACTTTGTAATGATCAACTTTTCTTTAATTAAAAACTATTTACATACAGAAAACAGTTATTTAAAATAAAGTCAAAATTCAGAAGTAATGCAGAGTTTTTATGTTTTTTTTGCTGGGCTGACAAGTTGTACAGTCCCAGATGTTTTAATGTTGGTTACTGGGTTGTAATAAAACAATTCAAAAGCTAATAGTTGTCATGTGGGCTGCAAACTGAGCTCTTTAACAGTTAATGATAAAAAGTTGATATTCAAGTTAACCCTTTGGCATAGTGATGTGGAGATTGAGTCTTTGACTGAATTAGACTAAGATATATGAACTCATTTCTAATATACATTATGTTTGATATTCAAAAGTAAAAGTAATTTAATTAGTTGATCCAAATGTCATTTTTCATTTTGATTCTGTATTGAAAGTGTGCTAGTTGATTCACGTAGAAATAAATGCATGGTGTAACTTAATGAATATCCAACAATATTCAGTGTCAACATCCAAGTCGGCCTACTTTTTACAATAAATGCAAACACTGTCACTCTCTCAGTCTACACATAGATTTATAACTAATATCATGACAGGATGGAAAAAGGGATGATGACTGTATACAGGCAGAGAGACAGCAGAGAAGCAGTGAGCCAGTGGGAAAAAATCTCCAAATCTCCTACCTCTAATCTATTACAATGTATGCCTTAGAGAAATATAGTTGGCAGCTGTTCAGCAAACACCTTGTGCGTGAGGAAAGGGAGAGTCTTTCCTCACACACAGTGCATTAGTAGGACACAGTGGTTACAGAATGCCTCTGTGTCTTTTTTCTCCAGCTGTCTAAATTTCCCTTCATTGCAATCATTTGCCTTAGGCAAAACTTTGAGTCCTGTTTGTTGGGGAAATGCTTTTTCCGTATTACATTTTAGTATAAGGCCAAAAATATTCAAATCCAAAAGGGACAGTTGGACTTTTACAGACAGAGTTTTAAACCCTTGAATACCACGTGTGTCATATACATATATTTCTGTAACCTACTAAAACAGAATTTTAAAAAAATTACAGTAAAAACATGATGAAAGTCAATACCATATTTATTTTCAAATGATTTTTTTGGATTGTATTAAAGTGTCAATTCAATTATTCTAATAAAAGAGAATGTTATGTTTTAATCTATTATTAATAAACTTTAAATTAGTTGTATTTGTAGAATTTCAAAGATGAATTTTATTCAAATAATTGCCTCATGTCCATAATCACATATCGGTCTACAGCTCTTGATGATTTTTTTTTCATTCACATTTTTCTTCATTTAACTTTTGGTTGAATTGGTTCATTGTTTACCTCCTCGTTGTATATTCTTCCTGTCTATTTCAATGCTAAATAAACAAAATGCAAAGATATTACATTACGATAGAGAAAACTGATTAGAGATATCAGTATTACTTTGGTAAAATCCCAACTGTATGACGCACATGCATACAATCAGATAAACTGATATATGATGATGAAGATTGTTGAAATATTCTACATTACGTTTAGGTTTTTCCATAAACACATTTTTTTATTGTTTTCTATTGTTACTCTAACACTGGCTGATAATGCGTCTAATGGTAGTTATCATTTCCTTTTCTGCCTTTCAAGCTGTGTTTAATATTGATGATGCCTGCTAAGCTTTTTTATTTAAATGAAAGCAAACATTTCCTCTGTGTATGATGTAGGTGTTTGAACAAAGTCACAGCTTTATGTTTGTAGGAAAAAGTCAAGCAATCAAATTAGCATGATTAGTGGCATATTTATGATAATCTGAATTCATCTAGTGTTGCTCTGATTCTTATTTAATTGAATATAAAGCACAAAATTATTCAGCCCACATTTGATTATACTCAGTTATTCTCTACAAGATCATTTTTTTGCAGTTAGGGGGTATAAATGTATGGATTAGGAATTATGGTCGGAAAAAGAGTCTTATTAGAGAAAAGACAAACATCTGTCAAAAGCCACAAATAAGATCATATTGATTCAGAATGGGTGTGTATGATATCAAGCAGTTCCACAGAAAAATAAGGGTATTTGTGTATGTCAATGAAACAGTTCCACAGAAAAATAAGGGTATTTGCTTTGTAAGATATCTTTAAAATCTTGGTCTATTTGACATTTTCCCTAAACACAGGGTTTCTGCAAAAATAAATCAAATTTGGAGATAAAGTACAGGAAATCTTGGATCTGTGTTTATTGCACGTAAGCTTTTGTATATCCTTACATCAGGGACATGGCTTTGCTCTAAAGAGTAAATTTTATTTTCCATGAAGAAAAGTTAAAATAAGCCAAGATAAAGGACATTAGTGTAACAGGCAGAGCAGCAGAAAACCTAACACTATATTCCTTACCCACGACTTACAGCAGTTGAATGCTAAACAAACTGTGCATGTGTGGTAGCAGTTTCGCATATCAAGCTCATCGCACCGAGCGTTAACTTCAGGATGAACAAAACAAAACACCCCATGCGAAAAATGTGACCTGTGTAAGTCTTACTGTTACTGATAAGGCTGTAACTATCCTGCCTTTGTTTACATTTGTGTTTCCCAGACACAGGAGGGGTGTGAAGCAGGTGTTTTAGTGGGGATGTCGATGGGTGGTTTCTGATAAGAAGCAGATGATTTTGACCCACAGGCCAGCCCAAGAGATTGGACTGTTAGTCTGACTGTCAGTGTTTATCAAGATGTCACGGTGGGCTTCGTGTTTTTCACAGGGAGCAGGTGGAAAGGAAAAGAGATGAAAACAGCAGGGAGAAGTAATGGATGTCTTACAGAAGTTGTTACTGAACTGGTGTACATTTGAAATTTGGTGTTCCTCCTGTGTTTACTTCACCAGTTTGTATTGACTAGAATATCGTTTGTTGGCATATGATGTCGCTCTGTACACATTGACTATGTGGTACCCATGGCCTTAGACTGCTATTTTATACTTTTCTGTTAAATTTGCTCTGTAACCTGTCCCAGTTTTGGTTCACTGCCCCTGTGAGCAAGAGGAGGAAATAGAAAATGGACTGGTGAATAATTTCTGTATTTTTTTCATTAATCCACATTAAATAACCCATAATAATAAAGTGACAACAACATTTCTAAAATTCAAATAAGCTCATTTGCTTTACTACCTAAATTAGAGTAAGATATTTTGCTGTCCTTGCAGTACTTCATAAAAAGAAATCTGTGTCCCCTTGTTGCTGAGCTGGCAAACTGAACCGATTAAGCATTCTTATGTAATGTTCATCAAGTTGAAGAAAGTCTCTTTGGACTTCATTTGAAATATGGTGATAGATCAGTGTGAGGATAGAAAATCATTAACAAAGCTCTCACTCAGCATGGTTACACGCACAGTTAAGTTGATCTATTCTTTGAGTTCAACCTGGCCACTTAATATAACCATTGTACTTATTACAATATAATATGTATGGAGGTGGAAATGAACGACTGACTCTGCAACAATAGGGGTTGTGTGAGAACGCATTTAGGAAATGTAGCTCAGGAGGTAGAGTGTTTGGAGAATCAGTGGTTGGAAGCTGGAATCCAACCACATGTCGAGGTGAGGGAAGACACTGAACCCTACGGTGGCTTCAATGCACATATTTAAGTGTAGATGCACACAAATACATGCATTCTCTGTAACTTAACAGAGTAACCATGCATGTGAATGGGTGCGCAAAGCATGTATAATGTTTGAGCGGTCAGGTAAAATTGGCTACATAAATGCAATCCACTCATCATATACACTGAGGTGCTTATGTTTCTTCACATAATTACGTTGAGGTCTAATATAGTGAAGCAGAGTGAGTCTGGAAGAGTAATAGCCTACAAAGCATTGTGTTACGCAAATATTGTGTAACAGCTTTGTGATAGATATCACATCTGAATAATAGCTAGGGCACAAAACAAGCAAGCTAGGAACAGTTTACAGAATGCAGATTCATCAGTTTCAAAATGATGGCTTAAAATTATGCCCACACTATTTGACAGGCAAATCATTTTCTTGCTAACTTGACCGCAAATCTCTGAAGTTGTTTTACTGATTATGAGATGGTCTGAACATAAAAGCTCTTGTAATCACAGGAAGCCAATTAAAATTAGTAGCAGATGATTTCCACTGAGTGTACCCCATGTGTTCAATCTAAAGCTGCAAGAATTTCATTGTGTAATGAGGTCAGGAATAAAACTCATATTCATTTTTGTGATTGTTTGAAGTAGATTATCACCTTAATCCAAGATTTCTAAAAATATATACTAAAAAGTTTGGGTAAATACCATAGATACATTTTTCCATTAGTATTTTTCGATTTTGCTCCATGTAGTTTTGTTTTCCGATTTAGAGTGCCTCTTTTACTTCATTTTAGACTGTATTCTAACTTTCCTCTTTTCCCCATGTTCAAAAATAGTAATTAGTGTAAAAATACTTCGGCACCAAAACACAAAACCACAGAAACATGGAGACTTTGGGGGTAGCTGCACATTCAACAGCGAGCATATGGCAGACACCCTCTAAGTTCTGCTCCACACTGATTTTGGGTCTGCTCCTGCCTCCAACACTTCTGTCCCCCTGTCATACGCTGCTTTTTTTCCAGATTAGCTCATGTTTGCATTCATCAACTGTGATCTTGACAAAATACTGTACGTTGAAGTCAGTGCTATCTATGGATGTACATCCTCACAGGTTAGTGAATTGAACTGACCTGTTACCCTGTTCTGAGTTGCTTCTTGAGGAGATAGTCACGCATACACAATGTGGTTGACTCAGCTAAGACATTCAATTGTTCATCAGTGCTTATATCTGAGAAACACTAAAGATCACAGTTCTCGTGCTCATAGATTTTGATG
Organism: Menidia beryllina; assembly: GCA_013363375.1. Classification (NCBI taxonomy): domain Eukaryota; kingdom Metazoa; phylum Chordata; class Actinopteri; order Atheriniformes; family Atherinopsidae; genus Menidia; species Menidia beryllina. The sequence continues at coordinate 4,754,291 of JABUIW010000012.1, read as the reverse complement.
CCAGTCATTGTTGGTTTTGTGCAACCACTTTTGTGTTTTTGTCCTCTCTCCAAGGAGATGCAGGAAGTTATTATCCTTGCCTTCAAACTATAATTATTTTACCTATCTTTAAAGAATGTGCTGATTTGTGCAGAAAAGTCATTCAAAGATGCTGTATAATTTGTTTGCAATTAGCTGCAGTGGAGAAAAGGAGTGAGGAAATTACATTTCAGACAGGCGAACTGACATATTGATTAATTCAGGCAAATGATAAGGAATTTGGAGGCAGGCATCTCTGGCAATTAATGTTATAGGTGATCATAATTGCTTTTGTTTTGCAATCCTGCATATTTTGGACGTATAAAAGTTGTTTTAGAAATATATATGTTTATGTTTAAAGCTAATAATAACAGAATAACAGAAATCAGAAATGCAGCAGTTCTTAAACAATGACTAACTCAAAATTTGCTGTGAGGTGGTTTCAGTTTCATGCTGTGTTGCACCGCTTACACTGCACCAAAAATAAATTAGTCGGTATCATATGGGTGGAAGTTTTAATCAAGGCTAATGTGACCTTTGAATGAAACATAAAAAGAAAGTCCTGGGTAGAGGATGAAAACAGTCATGTCTGCATTTGGATTTAAGAAGCTCTCTCTCTCTCTCTCTCTCTCTCTCTCTTGTCTATCCTCTTTCTCCCAGTCTCTGTCAAAGACTTTAAGGCCTGGCAGGGTGCAGGCCTCCTCTTGGCAGGAGCCAAACTCACATTCAAAACACTTGTTCACATTCAGTTACATCTGACTCCCTCAGCATGACATCCTCTGTGATCTAACTCAGTGTAAAGATTTGTGGTCAAGCTGCACACTAGTCTATAGTCCAAAAAAACATAAAATGGTTGGGTGTTATTCACCAACAGTTCTTAAAAACAAATCATTTTAAAAAACTTAGAAACATGGTTTGCAGGGATGTTTTTCATACTGTCCATACTCGCTTCATCCAGTGTAATTTTTTTAACCTTTACTTATCCGTTTCTTTGAGTTGTGTATTTTTTGTTTCATGCCAACAGTATATTAACTATTTTCTTTTCTTATAAAAAAAAAACTCTAAATAAGCTTTAGAATCCTTTTAGTGCTCCTCACATATTTATAAGGATAGTAGAGGGTACTGCAGCCCCAGTAAAATGTATATTTTCTCATTACATAGAAAATATTTTTTCCCCACATATCTTGAGTATAAAGATGAGAAAGTCAGTCGCATTGCAAATAATCTGAAAAGATCAAAGAGTTAATGTTGCACACAGTAACTAAATAAAAACAGAACAAAATATCTTATATATTGCTAATCATCAGGGATTTCTATTGCTTGAAAAAATTCTCTGCTCTAATTAGGTATTCACCCTGATGTAACAGGTTACACAGAGCTGGGGATTTTGTTTCTGCAATTCAAATGAGTTAAAACTGCAAAAATATGAAAAACTCCTTGCAAATTTTTGTTCCGTTGAGATTGTATAATTGATTCTACTTTTTTAATTTCCGCTGTATTTTGTCAAGACTTATTGTTGCCTAATTGCACAGAATCTCCTCATATATTCTAAGCCATGAATATGAAATGATGACATGCCATTTTTGCAAAGAGAGAATGTCTTGCTTTTTATTGTTTTTATTTCTGTGAGAAAGAAAATGGATTGATTGCTCACAAACTGGCAAATTACTTTGGATGTGATGCAGATGGGTTCCTTGTGTCACGGTGGTGCCCCTGGTTAAGGTTTTTTCGTCTCGTCTTTATG
>JABUIW010000012.1:4738651-4752519 GCA_013363375.1 Menidia beryllina | reverse complement strand
GAATCGAGCTCTGCGTCTGAGTCCTCGCTCAGCCGGTCCTTCTGACACCTTGCAGCGTCACATCTCATCAAATCATTAAATTTCAGGAATGGCGGTTTTTAGCTTGTTACATGTAGACGTATCATATAGGGTTGGATGAATACAGCCCAAAATAGCTATGTTTTCAAACCTTTTTCGAGTTGCATTCTGATAATTGTTCATTTTTCCCCTGAATGTATAGATTACACGATTTAAATCCAATTCTTGATCAATAGAGTTTGTGACTTAGAAGTGTGTACACAATAAAAGACAAGCATCAGCATGGGATCCAGAACCTGAAAGTCAATTAAATTCAGTAAGCTGTACGGGTAAAATATTTGCTATACAAAGTATAGGGCAGAAGTGTAAACCTCCACTTATCTCAACATTGAGGTGACAGGATTGTAACCACGGCTATGACCCAGTGATGAGGCCAGTTCATGTGGAGTAGGAGGCATACAACAGTATTATTTAGGCAACATTATCCCTGACTAACCATTACCCAAAGTTTAGCTTTAGAGAAATGAACGGGAAGCGTGACTTGGCTGGGAAAGAGTTTAGCACTTCACAATCTGTTGGCGTTTGGAGGCAGCAGCCAGATAATAATGGGCAAGGTGAGTTATTATCTGCAGCTGAGATCTCACCCTCACACACCGGGTACCACATCTGTCAGAAGAAGAAAAGGATAGTGAGGCAGAGCGGGAGTAGCCCTGACAGTAGACCTGACAAAACTAACAGTTTGTCAGGGCTTCAAAGCCAGACGCACTTGTATCTATCCCTTCATACCTTTATGTGTGTAAAATATCGGTGGCTTCTTCTCAGCTTGAGGTTGTTTCTCATCCAATTAAACATGTTGAATCACTACTGGGATTATAGAAAAAAAGATAATGTGCAAATAGACGCAAAGCAATCCAAGTACGGTAATGTGATCCACTGAATTAAAATGCAGGTTTCTGAGTGGCCTGGACACACTACTCCCATAAGAGTTAGAGCTGGATGCATACTATATGTGCAACAGGGATAAACTAACCCAAGCATATAAAGAAATTACTTTTTTTAAATTGTCATATTTGTAGATTTCTGAGTCCAAAATGTACATTTCAGCATTTCTTTTCCTCAGTTCCTGGCTGTGACAGACATACCAGAGCATGTCTAGGTTTAGACACAAATGTTCCTTTACTTGGTGTTACCATAGTTTTCCTTAAAAGATACTATCACAATTTTAAGTGCATAGCAGAAGTCTTTGATTTTCTGGCATAGTGTGTGAAGAATCTTACTTCTCACTTCTAGTGCAGAAAAAATGGTATGGGCATGAAAATCCACAGCTGAAAAACAGATTTGGCAGTTTAGCATTGCCTTTTGCTGTTGATGGTTACTCAGTTTTCAGCTTCTCTCAGCCAAAGATGCACAATCAGACCGGGCATTCGGCTGGACTGGCCCAATCACAAAGTAGTCTCTGAGAAGCTGTATTTGTTAAAACTTTTGAATATTGTACAGGATAAAATGTGCAAACAAATTGCACAATGTTTGTATCAATGATGTGACGTTTGAACAAATACAAATGTGCATTATGCAAACGTCTCGAGCATAGCCAAGACTATGTTGACTAACATAGTTAACATTCTGACAAGCTGTTGAGTACAAATCTTGAATTATGTAGTGTGCTGCAGTGCCTGGGACCTGAAACCAGGAGACCCTCCAGTAATGAATGAATCTCTTTATTCCTTTGTTCACTGCTGCTGTGGTTCTCCAGAAATAGGCTGTCAAGGTGGAGCTGATTTAAACTGATTTCCTTCCCCAAGTTATGTTTAGTTGTTACTCCCAGCCTTTTCTTGAATGCAGCATGAGAAAAAAAAGTTTTAAATATCACTGTGCATCAGTGTTCTGACACCAAGCGGAAGACAAAAACCCAGACTTGTAATGATTTGAATGTCACACTGACCCATGCAGCATAAACAGATTCTTACTTTTACATTATTCTGTCTTAATGTTCAAATAGAATCCCACAGTTTGATTGCTTGAATTTCTCATTGAATCTTAGCTGTTCTGTACTTTCTATATTGGACTTTTACACAATGCTGCTGTGACAGGAACAACCCCAGAAGTTTGGTCGTACTGCCAAGTCTGGCTGTGCTATGATATTAGTTTTGTAGTTGCAAGACCAGCAGTTTTTATCACTTTCCCAGCTTACAAGTAAAACAGATATTTTACAAACACTCGCTGCTTCAATTTCAAGCATCCTGTGTGTGCCTTGAAGCATTCAACTCACACTTTTCAGCATTACTTACTCTTGTCATTTAGTTTATCCTTTGTTTGTTTATGTCTTGCATGTTAATACAATACTACAACTTTGTCACCACATTTATGTCAATTCAGTCATCCCAAGTCACAGGATGGGCTTTCAGCTCCATGGCACATTTCAAAGTCACAAAATCATGCACAGCATTTCCTCTATCATCAATGTGGCTGATTAATTTATTATCTTTCTGTCAATTAATGAATCAATTATTTCACTTGGCTTCTCTGCTCTCCATTCAACTTTATTTTGCACTCTGTTCTTTGCACTAATCTTCTGAAAGCACTTTGTCCCGTTGTAATCAGCAGTGTTAACTGGCATGTGTTTTACATGGGAAAGGTGGGGGAAGGAGTGCATGAATTAGGTAGTTTCAGTCAAACTTAGATAAGGAAAATGAGAGAGGCCAGGAAAGTAGGAAATTGAAATTACAGATAAAGAGAGTTATCACACAGAGTGGTTTTAAAGTGAAGTCAGTTTGTCTGGTGCAAACACACAATTGCATAATACAAGAAACAAGGACAGAAGAGAGACAGACAGAGAGGTAATAGAGGGAGTGAGATTATGTTCTCTGTGGCTGTCACACAGCTCGGTGGAGTTGCTCAGTCATAGGCTGAGGATGTGCACCCATAATTCAGCCTGATTTAGGGCTGCGATAACCGCTGAGGGATAATAAGCAGTATAATTTGCAGGAAGCTGTGTTCAGACTGGATAAGTAGGATACTTGCGTTTGTATCACGGCCTGCTCTCTCCCTCTCATTCTCTTTATCAGCTTGAAGCTAATTCAGTTCAGTTTATGTTGCATTTAAGGATTTGTCTATTTCATTTTACTTTTGAATACAAATAATGAACTAATCAGGTGTGCTCAAATCAGTTTGAATCAAACCCAGAATTGTTCAATTGAAATTTGATTCAGTATAACTCAACACAGTTTAAGCTTTGATACAACTATTGAAAATCAAATGATTTTAAACATATAGTTAGTCTTTGGTATATCCAAACCTATGGTAGAAATATCTGGAAAACTAAATATTTTAGGAGAAGTAGAGGCAAGACTATGATTGCTCAGTTTACATAAGAATTCTTTGTAAATGATTTAAACACTTTAAAAGGATGGCAGCTTCATATCCTTGAAGGCCTGTTCGAGAGGGTTGGATACTGGTGCTGTATGTAAACACATTTGAATGAGATTTGTGGAATCTAAATTTCATGTTTCAAAAGAGTTTCATCTCTGTTAATTTCCTTAGAGAATTCTGTCATTTGTATGTGAAATTTATATGAAAAATTATGTATCTTCCTAAGAATTATTTGAACAAGATTTAAAAACAGCACCAGTCATTGGATGTAATCTGCATAATCAGATAATTATTTTGGGGCCAGCTGTTAAAATTTTTTTTTTTTGGGGGGGGGGGGAATGCCCAGAAGGTCTGATGTTGAGTGATGTTGTAAGCATCTGTGCTACCCTCTAAAAGAGGAACTCTTGTAATCACATAAATAAATAAAGAAGAAAACGAAAAAAAACAATTGTTTAGCACAACCATTTTATGACATCTTAATGCCTCTCATTAAAATATCCTCCTGAAATATTTTTTGTAATTCACAGAATACTTTTTTTGGATGTATTTCTACTTTCTACCCCAGGCTCAATGATTCATCATAATCATTCACACATAAGATAATTAACAGAGTTGCTCTCAAACTCTTCTTTCTCATATGATAAACTTCCTTTAGCATGGCTATGCCGACTGTCAGGACCTGACATGTTAATTGAAACTCATTCAAAGAAAGGACGCGGCAATAAACCTGTCAGCACATATAACAATCTCAGACCAATGAGCAGGATAGAGCATTCTGCCATCTTGCCCTCTCATCTTAATGGCAGTCATCTCCTGCTTGGCACACCCCCAGACACACAACTCATTTTGTCTTACCATTAATTCCCAGCAGTCAGGATGACACTGCGTCCATCATGGCAGCTTTATGTAAAACGGGATCCTTGTCATGCCTCATAACACACACATCCATCCATCTTCTACCAGTTTAATTGATATTGATAATTTGATGCCACAGTGCTATTAAAAGCTATTCTATACACAGAGTGTTTGCAAGCTAGTTCTCATGAAAGAAATGTGCTTCATACAACACATACAAAACACCAGTGAGAAAGATGACAGTGCTTTGTGTTAGATGTGCCGAAAAACAGATTAATTTGATATCTTCCTCTGTATTTCATAAGCAATTGTACATTAACACCAAATGATGTAATCAACTGTCTCTTCACTGTTTAGAATTTCAGGTTAGCTCACAAATGTATGTTAGCTAAGGTAGTTTTATCATTTAAAGTTGATACGGAGACATGACAAAGAGTTGTGTCCCCTTAGGAAAGCAAATCCTACCTGACTGCTGCAGAAAAAATTGGAATGCAAAAAGAAAAGCCTGTCAGGCATTTATTTAAGACATTTAATCCAGCTTGTTTATGATGGGGTACTCCCCATAGTTTTTGATATGACATTTATTTAATGTTTTTTTCCAAAGATCTAAGGTTGTGCAAGACTTCGGCTTAGAAATGAATAAATTGGGTAAAAATGTATTTTTCAGTGTCATGGGGTTGACAGGCATTAAGTTATTTTCCTTTTTATAAAAACAATGAAATTGCTACCCTAAACTGATCGTCTAAACTTCCAGAACAGTGAAAACTTTGTAGTTACAGTGACATGAGTCTTCATTGACAGTTTCACAACAGAAATTTCTCTGCCTAAATTAAACATAATTAAATTTAGAATAGATTTATTTGAAATATGCCACAGCTCTAAATCCTGAAGTGATGTATCTCTGACATCATTGATTCTTACTGATATCAATGTCCTCCATCATGTTAAAGCTTAGATTGATTTTAGGGTACCATACCTGACTGAAATGTTGCAAAATCCACCATAAAAGTTAACATTAATTTATTCACAGACATTCACAATTCTCGGTGGATCAATTTAACTAGTTTTTACTCTGGGAAAGTATCAAATGTTGTTTTGTGATAATTAGTTTGTGTGCCCCGTATGGAGAACAGTTCTGCCTAGATACTTTTGTGTCTCTACAGCCTTAGTCTTCTGTTTAAACCATTTACATCCACAGCAAAACGCTTAAATGTTTTGACCTAAATGCACCTCAGAAACAGTTATCTTCGGTGTTTTAAGCTACATTTAGTTGAGTAAAGTAAATCTGCCTAAAGTGAACTGTGAAACCTGACTATGTAACAACTCATGTGATTGCAAACACTTTACGCCAGGCCAAACAGAGCTGCAGACAAATGATTTAGAATTTAATTTGGGATGTGGTGATAATATGGAAGAGAGCTCTTGTCTTTGTCTCTTTTTTAAACTCCATCAGAGGGTATTTGGTGCTCTACATGAAAATAAATGAGTCTTTTTCTCATTTGGTAGTTGCTACAAGACCTTCAATCCCTTCATTTTTCATCTCACCTTCCCCCCAAATTCCTCATAATGGGGAGGACATGATGTTGACTTCACCATCCCGTAGACTGAGAGAGCACACATGGAAATGCCATCCCCAATGAGATCTTAATGAACATACTCGGTCATAGTGAGTTTGCAGCAGTCAGGCTTCCGATTCATGAAAAATGATTTTTCTATTTAAATGCAGGATATATTAGGGCATTTAAAAAGCATCTTTTCATCCAAATGATATGTCTGGCCGTGCTATAACAATTTGTACAGAGCTGTAATATTAGGGCAGTATCTATATTTCTCCCACCATATTATCATTAGTATTAAACAACCATCTTGGCTCAGGAAGGATGCATCATTTTAGGATTGTTTGGATCATTTCTGCTTAAAAACATTTTAGTCTAACTTGTGTGATGTAATGAAGTGGATATGTCATTGTGTTTCATATCAAAGCTTGAACTATATCTCTATTACGAAAAGAAAAATCTCAACCATCCTTGATTGCGATTTCCTATTCTCCTGCTTAGGAATTCAACAACACAGCAAAGATGAATGTTTAGGAGTGGTGCAAGACTGATTTGTTACCGCCTCACAGAGCTACAGGATGGATGTGGTGTCGCTCACAGTCATTTAGCTTCTGGCATCCTATTGTGCTGTTTATCGTGTGTAATCAATCACATGTACTGTATGGATTCTAAATTATAAACTCATGCAATTCTCAATAAACTTTGAACATTAGTGGTAGAAAAAGAAACCAAAATTTGTGTCTATTGCCAGTAATCAGACTGCAATTACAGAGATGTTTATGTGTATAAACCTCTCAGTGCTTCTTTCAAGCAGCAGGACAACCCATAAATATATTATTTGTCGCCTCTGTTCTGCTGGGTGCTCTTATTAAATCTTTTTCTCAGCCACACCAATTGTGTCAGACAAGCCAACTGAGTGACCTACTGCTAATGAAGCTGGGTTTAAATCTACTCTGTCTGCATCAGATATACACAAAAGTTTTAATTTCCTCTCTATTCTCCTTGTTTGCCTTATTCAGAGTCTACGGTGATCTTAATGATATGATGAGGGCATGTTCCTAAATCGAGAAAACGATCCTTGTTGCTCATCTTGAGATCCATTACAACATAAACGAAATGACAGAATGGCTCAGAGGGCGTAATTTATTTAAAGGGAGTTGGGAATGATGCAGAGTAATGTTTACAGGTTGATTCTCAATATTTCTAAGACAAAGCAAAGTTCATGGCTTATGGTGCAGTCCGAGAGAAAAACTATTAAAGGCCAGCTTTATGTCCTGTGAAATTAAATTCAACATATAACCATATATTTTTTTTTCCTATTTGTTTTACTGCCTTCATTGCTACCCCACATTGAGAAATTCACATATATCATAGAACGCCTTTGGAAATCTTTATCTGCTGTGCAAATTTTGTTTTATGATATACCCAGTGGCCTTAGAAACGGAGCTGTAAATGTTATGGTCGGGTAGTAGGCTGTTGATATATGGGGGAACAATAGCCCCTGCAGGAATGCTCTAGCAGTACAGTATTTGTAGTATCTGTTATGAAAAGCTCTCCTCAGTTCATGTAAAACCAATAAGATGTTTGTCTGTACTGTCTTAAAAACTTATCCCATTCTCTCTTTACATCCCAGCTCTGTTCCAGCTCTGATTACTCATCAACCTTCCTTTTTCTGAAGGACACACATCCTTGTAAACAAGAATGTTGTGGGTAAAAGTCCAAATTATGTTCAAGTGTGACTAAAATATGCTGTCATTACACAAATGTATCGTAATTCTAACAGGGCAGAGAGCTGGTGTTCCTGCAAGTGTTCAGGTCTATTGTATCTGAGATCTGAATTTTCTCTGGTTTATTTGGACAGTTTCTCACTGCCCTCTTTTTGTCTTCATCTTTTTTCTACACTTTCTTAAAACAATTTAAAGTTGCTGGTTTGCTGGAGGCTATTCCAGCCATCATTGGGAAAAATCATTGAAAAGAAATCCTAACTTAGCAATAGTCTTTTATTGTGTACTTTTAAAGGGAGTTTGGCAATAGGCACAGATTTGACATTTGTATCGTGTTAAAAAAAAAAAAACTACAGCTGGAACACTTACTGCCTATCCCCTGGCTTTTATTGAACATATGAAAGGATCTCATACAGACAAGCAATAAGGACTTAATGAAAAATAGCAATTCTGCACTCAAAATCCTAATTCTGACCAAAAGATGAATCATATCAAATATGCTGTATTTTCATTGCACGATAATATTGTGCTTTAAGCTACATTTAGCTTAAAGCATATTTGAACAAATAAATGTGTCATAAAGCTTTAAACCATGTGCATTTTCCTTCACATAAAAGAAGCAGGGTGCACAATTTGACAACACAAATTATATATTATTATATAAATATAATATAATTACACTAAAATTGCATGGAGTAACTGCCTTTAGTTTATCCCACCAATGCAAATCGTGGCTCCTTTTATTTTTGGTATTATTTTCATTTTTGGCCCATAAGGCTCAAATCAGTGGCCCTCGAGGACTGGATTTGGACACCCCTGGCTTGATTATAGCAGCCCTGATGAAAGACTCCAGTGTGTGCCAGTCACTTGTTCTTAAACATCAATCTAGAGAATGAAAATTAGTAGTCTCCATCCACTCTCGGAGATCTGATCTCTGATCTGATGAGTAGTTCTAAAGACGTCACTTTGAAGTCCTTTAATAGAATAAAAGCTGCTACAAGATAGTAATAATACACAGTGTTGCCTTACTGTTGCTCACATTTTTCCTTTGAAGTTGGCCAAATGCAATAAATAATAAACCTTTTCCAGAGACAATATTTCCCTTGGCAAACTTTTCCGTGGACTTCTTCCCAGCGGATAGGTGAGAAAAGTTTTCATTTTCTTTCGTAACTGTGGCAGTACGAAGCAAATATAATTATTTCTGGAAACTCTTTTGTGTAACCTTGGTAACTGATGATCAAAGTTTTCCCCGTTCACTTTGAGCGGTTTTAACCTAGTCCCTCTCTGGGCCCGAGCTAATCCTCGGATACAACTCTTAAAACTTCTGTGATTCCAATGCTCTCGCAAGACACATGACAGAAACGATCTTGGGAGCGGAGGGAACCTGATCAAATACTTTGTCGTGCTGAGGAGTCTTAGCTGAAATGTGTGTGAAGTGCAGAGAGCAGAAAACATACCCTTCTTTATTTCTTTCTACCACAGACATGGTCGTTAGAGTGCTGCTGATTACATCCAAGACCAGAAACAAAATCTGGATGATCACAGTTGTGGAAAAAGGCTGATCCTTCCTATCAGTATAGCACAACTCATTACAGCTTTGCTTGGTGCTGTAGAAATGTCACGCTATCGATCAACTTTAAAGAGGCAGACGTTTTAGAAAATGTGATTTTTTTTTTTTTCGAGCATATTCTTGTCGTTTAGAATAAAAATTGGATATCCATTCATGATGCATCATTACTACAATTCCCTTCATGCCTTTCTGACATCATTAATAGCTGTGAGCTTGTTTACGGAGCTCCTCTAAACATCTCAGTTAACAAGCATGTGGTTGTGATATTCAAATTTGACATCGTTCAAGGCTAATTCTCTTGCCTTTGATAAAAATATGGTTAGCACTGTCAGTATGGCACCTCTGAGTGGGTAGAAATGTGTGTGTGTGTGTGTGTGACCACAGAGGTACGTGTGTGTTGTGGTGTGTGCTGCCAGTCTGGCCATGCTTGTCTGCAATTACTCCCCTCAGTGGAAACATTAAAATCTACTGCCATGGAAAGTTGCCATGGCTGAGGCTCGTCCCCACCTACTCCAAAGACCCTGGAGTGGGCTGGATTTGCTACATAAGCGTGTTCAATCCATCGACTGAGAAGGAGAGCAGCCAAAATGGGAATTACTACTCCGATCTGAACAAGAATTCTGGGTGCAGCTACACCATGACTGCAGCTTCGGCTTACTGCAGCCTTGTGGGTTTGTGCATTTAGAGTCCTCTTAGATAAGAATCACATGGGAGGCTCATTGAGATTAGGCTTGAGATGAACAGGCTGCAGATATTGAAATTCAAATTTTATTCAAGAAGGGTCCTGGTAATAGGGTTGATTTGCCAGGCATTAGGAATAATTAAACTGTCATCTCATCTTTATGTAGAAGCTTTGAAGCTCTGCATTCTGTCTATGTGTATACCACCTCTCACTGTGAAAGGTTTTACTGCAAGTTTAATATAAACATTTTGTTTACACTTGTTCAGTATGCCCTGAAACAATCGTCTATGTGACTGAGGAGAGTAACTGGTTCTTTGATAGAAACCCAAATACGCCTTGAGGAGCAGCAATAAATTGAATATAATTACTTTGAATCGAATACTTTATATCCTGAATATGTACCTGGCGTGAAAAGCTGTTGACACGGGGACAAATGTGTGCTCTACTCCAATATTCAGGTAGGCACTCTCTTGTTTTGGTGTTGTGCAGACATGCAAGAAAATAATGAGGAATAAATCCGAGATATAATTGAGAATAGAATTTGCAGTCAACAAATTTAACTCAAACCGTATAGTGTGGATCATTTGATTCAAGCATTTATCTCTGCATTACTGTCCTTTGGCTTCCAAGCCGACTCTCTGTGGAATATCCCTCAGTGAGATGCCTTGTGTTTGGGTTTGTGTCTGTATATCAGAGGATGTGTGGTGTGTCTGCTGATTCGATACTTAACAATGCAGCAATATTACTGATCAAAAGCCCGTTCCATTGACCAAGTTTCTGATTCTTCACATTTTGTCTAACGTGCAGCTTGTTAGAGTGAATTAAGTGGCACACATAGAGTTACCTTTTACGCTCAGCTCACTGAAGTGATTTAGCATGTCATGACATTTCTTCATCATGTTCAGATTTTGTGGTACACCCCTCAAAATGTCAGCAGTATTGTCTTGTCAGGCGTATTCCATGTTCGTGTAATATCCCTGCTGCCTCTCAACCATTGAATACTGGGATAGGCTCCAGTCCCCCCGGACCTCTTTTGGGAATAAGCAGATCAGAAAATGGATGGATGGCTCTACCTACCTTCAGTGGGTTTAGGATATGCGGATTAAGTCAAAGTTTTGTAGGTTTGTCTGCTAGATGTCACGGCACCAAACAAAGTATTTCTATTAATCCGTACCTCTTTGGCTCATGTTAATCCTCATTTGCCATGAGTAGTGGTTTTGTTTGCAGCTGGTTTTTAACTCAAACTGTGGACTGGAGACCCATCCGGAGTGTGCCCCGCCTCTCCTCAAAGTTGGGACAGACTCCATACCGTGAGACCTTAATTGGAATAACTGCCCATAGAAAATGGGTGGATGGATGTTTTTTCACTCTTAGCGAGGAATTTTTATTCGAAAATAGTTTTCTCTGTTTTCACAACAGGCACATTGTCTTTGTTGTTTCCTCTGGAAATATCAGTGTCACTTTTTTTTAAACTGCAGATCTTGCAATGTTTGATTTTTGATGGATCCACCTGCTTAGACTTCTGCACGTGGATTACAACTGAGTTTGGAGTTTTGTGCAACCAGACAATTTTACACTGCTTCATCACAGTGAATCTGGAAATGAATACAGTTCAATTTCTACCTCACAAAAATGGAAATTCTGCTCACTAAAATGGGATTTCTGGTCAACTTTTTTTTTTACCATTTCCTCAGTATTTCAAACGCAGCATGAATTCTGCAACACACTGTTACACCAGTAAATAAATGTGACTCATTTTTCTTAAAAGGAAATACATGCACTTTTATCTCTCCTTTTTTTAATCAGCAGTTGCATGCATTGTTCACCTGACACGGACAGAAATTTTTTCTCAAATTACATTCTTCTTACCAAAAAAGTTCAAGAGATTAGCATCAACATGTAAGGCATATGTAACAATCCATACTGTCAGAAGCGGCACTTTTCCAGACTGACCTTGCTTAGTTAGAAAAAATATGTTTCTCTTCATTGCCCTCTCTCATCAGTGATTTTAAGGTCTTTGTAGGGGCATGTTTGTCTGTATGTGCTGGTCTGCTTTAGTGCTCTGTGAACAAAATGTTATGTGTCTGTCTGCAGTACACCCTCCAACAGTTAATGCATTATGCAGGGGAAAAAAAGGACTGTTGGTAGTAGTAGTAGTAGGTAGTAGGAGTAACACTGAAAAATCTTTGCATTTTGAATCAATATTGTGAACTTGTTGCTTGTGCAGACTGTCTTTTTATACATCCAGTAGGCTGTGAGAATCAGTGTCATTTACATGGACTCTGGTGTCTGGCTACCTGACAAATGTCATCTTATTTTCCTATATTTGGTTCCGTTTTGGTGCTCTGCCAAATGTGGGAAACACCAGGTTATTTAGCTAATAAATCCTTCATAATATTTGGATATCTAACATATTGAAAAAAAACATAGGAAAACATATTTTTCACTAATTCAGGAGGTATTGATCCTTGCCTAAACTGTGCAGTTTACAGATCTGATATGAAAGCCTGCACTGGACAGAGTGGTGGCTCTCAGATCCAAGACACTTGAGTCTGGAGCTTAAGTGTATGCAGTGTTGCGTTGGCAAAAAGAGACAATTTTTTTACAAAGTTATTTGTGATAAGTGTAAACTGGGAATTTACACACATAGGACTGCAAAAACACTGCTTCTGTTTGTTCATGACTATGATGCTTCTGATCTTGTAACATTGTTTTAGCATTTTTAGTTCAAAATGTGTGTATTTATAGCCTCTGCCTTACACTTTATTGACTTATTACAGCATTCTGAAGCGTACACCCTTTGCCGTTACCATGTAATAGCCTATGCTCAGCAGAGCACTGGCTATTACAACACTGGAAAAGATGTAGGCTACATATGGACCAGTGGGCAGATTTATGACAGTTTACACGAACTGTTGGTTTTCCTGACAATCTAGAGGCTGAGATAAAGTATTCTTGCTTCTTCGTTTATGGCTTGATGATAAAATACAGGCACTTAAAAGCAGGAGGAGCATTTGAAGTGACAGTGATTGCCTACATGGTGATATGTTTCTTCCTGGGACAACTTTGGCTACCAGTGCTTTCAAATTCTGTCCTGGACCAGTTGGCTTTCAAGTCAAAGATAGGTACTCTTTCCAAAGTCTGCCCTTAGAGACTGTATAAATTCTAATGAACATTTTGTACGGACAAAAGTCTTTTGTCAGTGGCATCCAGCTGAGAAGTGAGAGCTCCACTGTAACAGTGCCAGGAGTCAGGACTCTTTAATTACCTCACTGTTACCCCTCTAACTGGTACATGTAGGCTTAAGTTTCAAACCATTTAATCCAGATGGTATTCTTTCATTTGCCTGGTCCCTCTGATGTAAGAGATTCTTTTTTTATCTTACAAATATACTTACATTCCCAAACCTGTTTAGCTTTTATCTTCTGACCTCCAAAACGTTTCTAAACATGTGCAAATGAAGTGCAAATCAAATCATTCATCTATCCATGTAGCTCTGTTACCTGACACATATTTGATGAGACTGAAACTACGAATAACAAAATTTAATATTTGACTTTAGTGGGAAATATTTAATCATTTTTAGCAACTCAAGAGAATTAGCCAGTTGGCCAGATCTCTCATATGTAATCATTATTTTTCATTCCAGCATTTCTGGCATTTGATGTAATATACAACACAACTTGTCAATGTTTCAAAGAAATACACACAATTTAAAATGTTCTGTGTTACATGATTAACACCCAGTAACATCTTCAGACCTTATTAATGGCCGGTGGATTAATGTTTTGCAAAGGAAGAAACAATATACCCTTAAAAAAATCAATATAGACAAATCTGTAAACTTTGTACTGTATTGCGTTTATAACTGGGGACTGTGGTACAAACACTTGCACCAAAGTGTCAATCTCCACTCAGTTTGATGGGTCTCTGTGTTTGTGAACGTAACATTGTCCTACATTTTCTGTGTTCTGTATTATTTGTGAGCTAAAACATTGTAGCTCATTCATGTAGTTTAGCATGAGGTTTGACAGAGTACAGTTACAGCATTTTTGGAGCGTACTTAGTTTAATTATGCAAAGGTATACTTGGAT